>SNQJ01S0256648.1:0-12530 GCA_010110895.2 Picea sitchensis | reverse complement strand
AAAAAAAAAAAAAAAAAAAAAATTTGCACCTGTCACTAGAATGGTTGTCGTAACGAGGCGGTCGTTACACTTAGCCTTCTAGAAGACCTAGCCTTGGACTGGATCTCTCAGGAAGAAGGAGGGTTTATCCTATTTTTTCCCCCTACCAGTCCAAAAATCGACGGGTTTGGGTTATTACCATGTGGTTCAAAGGTCTTCCTAGACACATGCAAGAAACAAGGTAGCACAACATGTATACGCACTTGAATCATGGGTTTTCCAGAGGACCTGGACAAAATTATTTCATCTAAGGGCTTCATTTTATCCCTCCTCGACGTTGAAGAGAAAAGGGGCTTTGTCCAAGATAGATGGGATTTGTCATCGTTAACTCAAAGGTCTTCAGTCAGCTCGAAAGGTTCCTTGGAGCAAAGGGGAAAAACCAATGCGGGGAAAAAAAAGAGAGGAAAGGTTTAAAATCCAAAGGGAAAGTGGGGAATCTTGTGCACAGGGAAGAGGTAGGTATGAACTTGGTCATTCAGTTGGAAAATAAGACCTTAGTTTGGAGGGATAGTGACATATCCTTTGCGTTCAAAACCATCATTGAGTGGGCACTTTCATCTTGGAAATAACATCTTGGATATGTCCCAGAGATCATTGAATTAAACAGAAACTAGTTTTCCTTCAAATTACTTCAACCAGATCATGCAAAATGGGTTTTGGGAAAAAATTGGAGTGTCAACAACTCCCTTCTTTTCTTAAATCCCTGGAACCCTCTTTTTGATTCCAACTGAGAAAAAATGGACAAGATCCTAGTTTGGGTCTACCTACCAGCACTACCTCTACAGTTTTGGACTTTGGACTACTTCAAATCCATTGGACATTTCTTGGGTGACTTCTTAGAATAAGACTTAACCTTTGAAGAGACGAAACAAAGGAAAGTAGAAAGGATTCTAGTCAACTTAAATGTTAGAGAAGGACTAGGAGAGGAAATTGATTTAAGTTGGGGAGGCTTTACTCATTCACAAATTCTGGATTATCAAAACGTCCCATTTAGATGTCATCGATGCCATCAGTATGGGCACCTGGTGATGAATTTCCATCTGCCTCTTAGAACTAGAGGAATTTTTTTTACAGTGTTAAAGGGAAGAAAGTGACTCAGGAAGAGAGTCGCCAACACATAGAAAGTATAGATGTGTAAGCACAAGATACTATAGTCATAGCAAAACCATCAGTTGCTCCCAAAGAATCTTTCCAGCAAGATTTCTCTTCTTCCCTTGGAGGACAAGCGAAGGAAGGATCTGGGCCTTCAAGCCTTATCAATCTTGAATCGAGAAGCACAAGGAATTTGGTTTCAGGTAATCCTTTAACCTTTTCTCCCCCTATTATTATTTTAATTAACAATATGACTCTAGAAGGCAATGAGTGGTTGGAGGGTCTTAAAAATATGTCTATAAATATTGGTCCTACTCCACAGACTGAGAGAGGCTCATAACCCTATAAGGAAGGTTCTCCCTTGGGCGACCCACCCTCCCCAAAGCGACTCTGATGTGCTGAAGACGACTCTTTGTCTTCCTCTCTCTCCATCGAGACTACAAATTCTCGTTATTTTCTAAGATCACAGAAGGAAACCTTACCCTCAGGAGGGATGGGAATGGAAGTAATCTCATCCTTTGATAGAGGAGGTTGTGGGATAAAATCATTGATTTCAAAAGCATAATCCAAATCCAGGATAAACCTTTTGGTTGGAAAGCAAGAATCAATTTAAAGGGCGCTTAGAGAAACAAGGCCCCAAGGAAAGGTTTCGCGATGAAGTGCATGTCCTTCAACTATAGGGGTTTGGCAGATGCTCTCAAAAAACCAATCTTGAAAAGGGTGATCTCTTCGGAACACCCTGATGTTTTACTCCTAGAAGAAACCATGGGAGTAGGTGAAGAGGTAAAATATTGTATGGAGCAGCTCCTCCCTAGTTGGAAGTTTGAAACATTGGATGCCTTTGGAATATTTGGGGGTTTGGAAACAAGATGGAACACTAAGACGATTCAAGTATTAAATACCTCGGGTTTGGAGTAAGGTCTTGGTATTATTGTTTTGGATCCAGAATTAAAGGAAGTTCTTCATATAATTAACATATATGGACCTTATCAAAACATAAAACCTTTATGGGTCTCTCTCCTTGCAAAATCCTTCCTAAAATATCATCTAATTTTAGGTGGATATTTAAACATGTCACTGGGGCCTTTAGAAGTATGGCGGGAACATGCCAGGTCTAGCCCTCTTGCATAATTTTTCAGTCAAAAATTTGTTGAATGCAATTTAACGGACCTTGACCCCATCTTTCTCAAACCTACCTGGAAAAATAATAGGTTAGGGATTGAAGGAGTTGCAAAAAGTTTGGATCAATTTCTGATAACTGACTCCCTTCTAGAAAAACAACTAACTATAAAACAGTGGATCAGATTTGGGGGTATCTCTGATCATTACCCGATCTTCCTGGAATACAAACAAGGAACAAAGAATCCAGCCAACCCTTTCAAATTTAACAAGACATGGTTGGAAGATGATTCCTTTCTTGGCCTTGTAAAATAAATTTGGATACCCTTACAATAGGACTTCCCTCAGTCGATATCCTTTTAGTTTGCAGAAAACCTAAAAAGAATCAAAGAGGTAGTAAAACCCTTGACCTCCCAAAAAAGGAAAAATAAGGACAAGGAACTAAAAGGAATTGAACTGGAGCTACACATATTTTATGAATAAGAAGGGGGGGTTTTCTACTCCGTAGTAAAAAAATGATCTACTACTTCTAGAGAAAAGAAGGAACAAACTACTTAAGGAAAAGGAAGACTCTTGGAGATTAAAAAGTAAAGCTATCTGGTTGGAAAGTGGAGATGAGAATACAACTTTTTTCCAAGCATTTTCCAAAGGAGGAAGGAATTTCAATACCATTTGGCATCTGAAGGACTCTGCAGGAAACATGGAAAACACTTTTGAAGGCATGTCAAGACTGGGGAAAAATTACTTCCAAAAACTTTTCAAAGAAGAGACTCAAGCATCTATAGAATAAGTGGTACAAGTGGCTCAATTTTTTCCGAGATTTGTAGATGAAATAGACAATCGACTCTTGATGGAATAAGTAACGGAAAAAGAACTCTTGGAAGTTCTTCACAGTTTTCAAAAAGACAAAATCCTAGGTCCAGATGGCTGGGCTATTGAATTCTTCCTGGGTTGTTATGAGATTTTGGGACATGATTTGCTAAATATGATAGAGGACACTAGGATTCGAGGATGGATACCACAAAGACTAAACTCTACCTTCTTAGCACTTATCATAAAGACAAATAATTCAAAGACTTTGGATGACTTTCAACCAATCTCATTTTGTAAAAGTGCCTATAAAATTATTTCAAAACTAATTTCAATAAGGGTAAAAATAATACTCTAAAGAATCTCAGAAGAACAGTTCAGATTCTTGGAAGGAAGACAAATTCACGAAGCCATAGGAATTGCGCAAGAAGGACTTCACAACATGAAGACAAGGAAATTAAAAGGTGTAGTGTTAAAAATTTATCTCTCCAAAGAATTTGACATAGTAAGTTGGTTGTATATTCACTTATTACTTACCCATTTGGGTTTTGTTGTCCCCTTCATAAATTGGGCCATGAACTATCTCACTACAACTTCATTTGTTGTGCTTATCAATGGCTCAACCTCTTTTTTTTTACTTCAGAAAGTGGTTTAATACATGGGTGTCCATTATCATCCCTAGTTTGTCTCTTAGTTGTTGAAGGACTCAACAGAGCTATCTCGGAAGAAAAAATATTGGGCTCTTTTCCTGGAATCAAAATCTCACAATCTCTGCACCTCACACACATTCTCTTTGTGGACGATGTATTAATCTTCAGTGGAGGTTCTAGAAGGGACGCAGAGGCCTTAAGGAATATCCTTATTGTTTTCTCCAAAGCAACAAGAATGCAAATCAATTAAGGGAAATTGTCTCTCACTACAAATTTACTCTCTGAAGAAGAAGGGAAAGCCCTTACGCTTCACTTCCCCTTTGAGGAAAAGAAGCTAGAGGATGGACTAAAGTATTTGGGTTTTTTACTAAAACCAAATGATTACATAAAAGAGGATTGGAAGTGGCTTTTGAAGAAAATGGACAAAAGACTAAAGATCTGGAGTCATAGGTGGCTCTCACGTGCTGGTAAACTGGTCTTGGTTAAGTCATTTTTGGAAGGCATTCCTATTTATTGGATGTCCCTCTCTTCGATCCCAAAAGGAATTTTGGAAGCAACAATAAAACTCACCTCAAATTTTCTGTGGAGTGGTAAAAATGAAGCACATGTAATCCCTTGGGTCTGTTGGGAAAAAAATGCTTTTCCAAAGGAACTTGGAGGATGGGGTCTGAAAATATCTTCCTCTTCTCCAAAGCACTTGCAGCCAAGGGAGGATGATGTATTCTAAACTCTACTATTCTATGGACAAAGGTAGTAGTGCAAAAATACATTAAACCAATTACTGTGGAGATTTGGCTCAGAAGTCAACAAAAAACTATTAAAGGTGCCTTAGTGATTTGGAAAGAAATTATAAATGCCTTCCCGGTCATAGAAATGGATTAGCTTGGAAAATAGGTAACGACCAACGATTTAGACTTGGAAAATACCCTTGGCCACGTAGTGAAGGACAACATTTACTCTCATATCAACTTATTTAACATTTGCACACTTTGAGATTTGTTTCTTTAAACAATCATGTTGATCCAAGACTCACCACTCTTTGGTCACAAGGTTGGAAGGAAGCTAACGGGTTGGGATTAAAAGAATTTGATAGAATTGAACTAGAAAGATACATGGACTTTTTAAATATATCTCAAATAAGGTTCAGAGACTGTGAGGATGAATTGAACTCGGACTCGGCTCCCTTAGGGACATATACTCCAAAGATGGGTTATTTAAAATTAAACTCAGATATGGGCCAATGAGAGAAGTTTGGTGGTGGGGAAAACTTTCGAAGATTAAAAGTCGATCCAAAAAAAAATATTTTTTTATGTGAAATGTCCTAAACAATAAAGTTCTGGATTGGGATACTCTACAGAAGAGGAACATCTCTGGCCCAGGATGGTGCACCCTCTGCAAATATGAATGAAGGAATAGTATACACCTTTTTCTAAATTGTAGTTATATCATCAAAGTGTGGACAAAAGTATCCAGACTTTTATACCTACACTGCAGCTGGTCGGGACAAGATCTCGAGCATGCTTGGAAATCTTGGGGGAATTCCAGAGTGTACAAAGGTCTTAGAGTGCTATCGTTATTGATCCTTTCGGGAGTATGGATAACACATAACTCTATTATCTTCAAAGGAGTTCCCTTTCTGCGAGAGATCACAATGGCCAAGAGTATAACTATTTTGTCCTCCCTTCCCCCTTAGAATTTGAGAGTCAATTCTAAACAGCCTCAGGAGGTTGAGAGCGACAAATCTTCTCCTTGGGTCTTTTTCGATGGGGATTCACAACATAATCACTGTGGAGGAGGATGACTTCTCTATCTTTCAGATTCTCACTACTACTCTTTGAATTTTGGCTTTGGGACGTGAACAAACAACTTTGCTGAACTAATGAGCCTCAAACTACTCATTGCCTTCGCCATTGAAAATGGTTGTCACTCCTTAAATGTTTTTGGGGACTCATTAAATGTCATAAATTGGATAAAAGTAACATAAAGATGAACAAACACAAGACGTGCTTCCTTAGTGGAAGACATCTTTCGATTACAGACAAATTTTGACTCACTTATTTGTCAACATGTCTATAGGGAAAACAATAAAGAATAGGTCAAAAGAGGGGCTTCATTTGGCTATGGGCCAATGGAAAGTAACAAAATATCAAAATTATCAAGCCCGTGAATATCTACTTTTACATACAATTTTTAATGAATACATATGCACAAAACAACCCAACTTAGTGACTTGACTGAGCTTCATGCAGTAGCTTTTGAGTACAGAACTCTCAAAAGGAACATAAGACTTTTTTTTAAGACACAATTGCATAAATATACTTGAACTACATTAATAGCAATCAACTACAAACTCCAATGTAACAGGAATACACAAGAGGTGTATATACATAATGTAATTTTGTTCTCGAATGATGAAATAAAATTAAGCTTTTTATATTTGGAAAAAAAAATTAAAATAAGGAAAATAACACCATGCATCTTCAACCATTTTGTTGAAGTTGAAGATAAAAAGGATGTTAATGTATTGAATCTAATTAGATGATACCAATTAGTTATATATATATATATATATATATATATAATTGGATGTGCCTAGAAAATGAAGTGAGATGAATTTATGATATCTATGAATTGGATGTGCTTACGAAAAAATATAATATTTTTTAAATGAAGTGAGATGAATTTATGATATCGTTTTTTCATCACCTATACATTTTTATACCCCAGCAATTTTCTTTTGGTTTTTTATTTTTTTTTAATCGAGTGAGATGAATTTATGATATTGTTTTTCCATCACCTCGACATTTTTTTATCCTTTCTATAATGAATCGGCATTCCCGTGCGTTCACATTTCAATATCCTGCAATCGTCATTCACATTTTTATTATGCAATCGTCAGTCACACGAAGTCTATTATCGAAGCTAATAGAATGACGAAAAATGCCTTTGATTCTAATAGACTCAACGAACTAGTTTTATCCGACCGCACCTCCACATTTGTATGCTCTAGCACGTCTATAATGAAGCAAGCAAGTCTTTTGTCATTTTATTTGCAAGGCTATAATACAAGCCAATGGAATAATACAAAAAGCGTTTGCTTCTGATGGACTGACCTGAGTGGTTTTATACACCATCCACCTATTTGCGCCGATCACAACGGGGGGTTTGCTCACAACGAGGTCATGGTGAAAATATAATCCAGAAAAAATTCAGTCCATGATCTTACTAGTTCTTAATAGTAAGATCAGTCATCTTAATAGTTCTTGTTTTTGTCCACCTCCAATGATTCGATCTTGCTGCTGGTGTTGCCATCTAAAGGGGGAATGCTAGGGTTTCCAATCAATCAGAAGTGGCAGCAGGTGGAGCAGGGTCTCTCTTCCCTGAAGATTTGAAAGGCTTACCTTCTCCCACATAACCATCAATTAGATGAAGATAATTCCTTAAGCTGTGGGCGTAAGATCAAGATTATGGAGCTCTTTCAGAATGGGAGTCGTTATTATTCAAAACAATTTTCACGGCCACATGAAAATATGTCCAAGGAAGCCAATCCAACATTTTACTCAACCATCTACAAGAATTCTCGTTGAAAACAAGTCCAGGAACTTTGGGAACAATATCGTTCTTGTTCACCAACCGCAAAACCTTCACTCCGAGCTCCTCCATTCGCAGGGATAATGCTCTATTCCCCACGTGTGGGCTTGGGAATGTAAATACAGTAACAGGTATAGGCTGTGCGGGTAAATTTGCGTTAAGGTTTTCTTTAACGTCATATGAACTTAAGGTTGGGAGAGCAGCTCCTAAGCTATGTTCAGTCAAAGTTACGCTCAAACTTTCTTCCTTGTATTCATCCACTAGTCTTAGAATTTCCGAAATAACAGTATCTCTTGCAGATTTTGAGTTCTCTCTTTGAGAGATATAGCAGCTTAAAAATCCCTCTTCCACTCGGACGCCCTTATGCTTGAAACGAGTAATTGATAATCGGGCAGGAACTAAAATGTCTCGAGCATCCTCTATCCATTCTTCAGCCGTTTGGGTTCCTCTCCACGCTACTACAATATCCCGCCGCCCTAGCCTTCGTATCTCTTGAGCATCTGAACACACTGCAATAAAGCCAATCCACACAGATCGCTCTCTTTTCTTCCCTAATATATCAGTGTCTGCGTATAAATACTTGGTTACTTTATAGCCATTGGAGTACTGGGAATCACCCGCCATTTCACAGCTTTGAAACAATTTATCAGGTCTATAGTTACACCACCATGATCATTCATGGAAAGTTCACTATCAAATGCATCATAGCATAACTCTGCAAGATCACCATATCTGAGAATCTCATCTTTCAATACTTTTTTCAAACAATATGGATAATTCTTAATGTGTAGTACTGTTTTCAATACTCTTTTCAAACAGTATGAATAATACTTTTTTCAAACCATATGGATAATTCTTAATGTGTAATACTTTTTTCAAACAATATGAATAATTAACAATATGAATAATTGTTAATGTGTAATAATGTTTTCTGTTTGACAAATGACTTAATGAGTAGAAAAAGATAAAAAAAAATATTTAAACGACCATTATAACATTACACAACAGAATAGTCAAAGACATTTTCATTAAAAAAAAAAAGTGAATATATTATTAAAGGTGAATATACCACTAAAATATTAAGCATTACAACTCCAGAAATAACTTGGTTAATTATTATTAAAACAACAATGCTACACAAGCCCTTAAGTTATGATTTTAACATATCATTCACCACTAGGCTTCCCATATCATTCATATCTATATGATTTTAACATATCATTCACCACTCCTCTTCCCATATCATTCATATCTATCTATGTTTGCAAATAAAGTTCCATTTATGTTCTTTTAAACCTTAAAATTTACCATTAATCTTTTATTAAAAAATTGACAATTTAATCTTTATTTCCTTAAATTTATACTAATTTTAGTCATAAATTTATTATGAATATTTATTTCCGATAGTTAACATGTCACTTGGGTTTCCAATATAGTATTTGGTAATATTGAATTGGAGTTTTTTTACAAGGTCCTTACCTAGAACATGAAAAATTAATAAGTATGAAAAATTATGAGAAAATGTTAGAGGTTTTTATCTTCCTCCCAAATATTAATGAAGTGAGAAAAAGCCAATGCTTCTTGTCCTCACTCAAACTAAAAAAGTGTGAGAAAGGGCATGTTCTCTTGCTTCTCCTCATTCAAATGATAGAAGTGTGAGAAAGGGTTTGTATTCATTATCTCTATTCTCATCATTCTAATTACAAAACTATGAGAAAGGGTTAGTTCTCCTTATCCTCCTTTCAAAACTTAATTCATTCATAATCACTGTATTTTTCCAATCAAATTGACCTCTATGTATGTTCCAAACTTTTGATGGGTGGTTGAGAAAATAAATGATTAAGTTTGAATGAATAGTTTAGTTAAGGACTTGTACTATGAACATGTGCAAACAAGAAATGTATACAAGTAATTTTTTGTCATAATATTATTCCTATAAGATGTAGATAAACAAATTGTGAGACAAAAAAAATAAGACAGGTTGCTCATACATGAGAAATTTCTACACTATAAAACCATATTCTTACACCATTCCAAAACTTAGTAAAGTAGTAGAATTTCTACACATCAAAATATTCAAAATGGAAGTTAGTCTCCAAAACAACTTGCCTAGAAGTGGCTTCTCGTTGATTAATTTTTGAAAAGAGTACACAAAATTGAAAAAGAAAAAATCGCCTTCCTCTATTGAGTTTATTTTATTTTTACAAGAGAATGAGAGGGAGATTCATAATTTTGGCCCCTCTTGATGTCAATCCATTCCCCTTCCTTGGTGGTTAGTTTTCTCAATACAATTGTCTTGTTGTTTTTTTTAACCACGGGTTCGATTCTTTTGTCAATTCTAACTCATTTCAGAGTTTGTTTACATTCTTGGGTATTTAGTTTCTCTATCTAGTTATCCTTTTAGGCCCCCAAAGGGTTTTGATATCATTTTTCAGTTCAAATTTCCTTCCTTTTTAACTCTTTGAGTCTCTTTATTGGTTGTTAGATGCACTTTGAAGTCATGTAAGGGTGAATGCAAGCTAATGATGGTATCTAGTGATGCATTAGTGGCAATGCAAACCTGAAAAAACAACAATTTATTAACTTGGAGGGATTATTCAAGGTACTTTTGCAATGAATTTGAATATGGAGTAAGAAGATGAAACTTAGGAAATTGAATTAGATTTTTTAATATACAACTTTTATTCATAGAAATTGTGAATAACTATGTCAAATTTGATTTTTTCTAACAATAGTTTCCTAATTTTCCAAAAATATATAAGGTGTATGATTTTATTCAATACTTGTAGAGAACCCGTTTTTCTAGTGCAGTGTATTTTTTGGAAACTTATAATATTAATTTTATATATTTTTAAAAATTATCTTAGTCAACATATCCCTGAAATTACAATGTATTTTGTTCGTGCATGCTAAGAGCATCTTAGCATGATCAAAACATTTTTTTTTAATCATAGATATCGGTCTCCTCTAGTGCATCATATAGCACATTTGAGAAATGGTTAACGTGACAAAAAGTTAAAGCAAAAATAAGAGAGGTATGTATTCTAGGATTTTGATATATGAGAAGACAAAAATAGATTAAAAATAATAAACAATATTAAATTTTTTTTAAATTATATATTTGGAATCTTCATAGCTAACTCTATTTATGTTTATAGTTTCATCAACCAAATAATTTTTTAGCATATCGAAAAATAACGTCAAAGAAAAATATTTAGAGAGGTATTCACAAAAATGGAGGTTTTTATCAATTTGTACACCAAACCACTAGGTTTGTCATCCTCATCCTAAATCTGAGGAAATCAAGTGAGAATACACACTGTCAATCTCGTCCAAACAAATTTGAATTTAAAATAATGCACATGCATTCTTAAGAGTGTGCATGTGTTCTTAAGAAGCACACACGTTCCTAATAGTGCTCATGCACTATAGGAATGCATACACATTCCTAAGAGAGTGCACACTCTGTTACAAGATATGTGTTATTTTCCATTCCCCCATACCTCCAAAACTCTCTCTCGTACATCTACCCCCACTCTCTGTCTCCCATTCACTCTCCCTCTCTATCCCCGATGTCCCCATGTTTGTCTCCCTTTCTCCCCCTCTCACACTTCTATACATGGTAATACCTAGACATGGCAAGACTTAGACATCACAAAGAATGGAAAGAACTAGACGTATACCTTGCCTTGACATTATTCATTCTCTCACAACCACTCCCTCTCTATCCCCCCCCTCTCTCTCTAAGCCCCTTTGTAATTCCATCCCCTATTACTCGCCCTCTCTCTTCCATCTCTCTCCCACCCTTTCTCTCTCTCCTCATTGTTAGTCTTAGTACCACTCTCTATGACCCTCTTTCTCTATATGTTCCCCCTCTTTCTCTCCCTCTGTATCCCCCTCTTCCTATCACTCTCTCTCTCTCTACCCACCCTTCTATGTCTCCCTCTCTTATTACATTCCTCTCACAACCCCTCTCTCTACCCCCACTCTTTGTATCCCTCTCCCTCCCTGTCACACTCTCTCTCTACACCTCCTCTTTGTCTTAATCTCTCCCACTCTCACACTCTTACACACTCTCTTCGGCCCCCTTCTCCCTCTCTCTCTCCCCCTCCCTGACACTATCTCTCTTCTATATATCCTACATCTACCCTTATCTCCTACATTTACCTCTCTCTCTACCTCCCTCTCTATCTTCCTCTCTCTCCTACTCACACTCTCACACACTCTCTCTACTACCCTTCTATGCCTTTCTCTCTCTCCCTCCCAGACTCTCACACACAAACAATCCCCCCCCCTCTATGTATTCATCTCTATCCCTCCCACACGCTAACACATTCACTCTCTACGGCCCCTCTTTGTCTTCCTCTCTCTCCCTCCAACAATATCGCACACACACTTTATAGCCTTCCTCTATGTCTTCCCGTCTCTCCCTCCCACACTCTAACACACTCGCTCTTTACCTCCCCTCTTTTTCTTCCTCTCTCTCCCTCTCAGACTGACACACATTATCAAGTTTGTTACGTTGAAAGGAAAGGAATGGTAAGGGAAGAAATTCCCTTGACCTAGACCTAGGAAGGAATGTCAATACCTATACCTAGACCTTGCTTGGCCATGCACCACACCCACTCCCTCTCTATATCCCCCCTCTTCGATTCTCTTTGTCTCTCTCGATCTCCCTCCTCCCTCCCTATATTTCCCTCCTGCCTTCCTTTCCTCCCTCCCTCCCTCCCTCTCTCATTGTTGTAGCATCACTCTCACTCCTCTCTCTCTAATTCTACCTCCCTCTATATCTCTCTCTGTCTCACTCTCAACCTCTCTTATACTCTTTATGTCTCTCTACCTCCCTCCCCTTCTTTCCCACCTCCGTCTCTCTATAACATATCCCTATATTTCTCCAACTCACTATCAAGCTATCTTCTACTCTTGTTGGCTCTTCCCCTCCCTTCCATTATCTCTCTCTCCCCGCTCTCTTACTTTCATCTACTCCTCTCTCCACCTCACTCTACATCCCCCTCCATTTGACGCTCATTGTATCCCCTTCCCTCTCTCTCCTCTACTCTAACCCCATTTATCTATTTAGATATCTCTACCCCCCCTTCCATCTATTTATCACCTTCCTCTCACACTCAATATGACACACTCTCTCTCTCTCTAACCCATCCTCCCTCTCTCTCTCTCCCCCTCCCTAACATTATCTCTCATCTCTCTCTCTCATACATCTACCCCTCT
>SNQJ01S0256647.1:0-12494 GCA_010110895.2 Picea sitchensis | reverse complement strand
ACTTTATGGATACCACCCTCCTTCCATCACTTCTTCTCTAAAATAAAAATCTAAGGTTCAAGCAGTGGAAGATCACATCGAGAATCAACAACAAGCTCTCCAAATCTTAAAGGACAACCTGACCATGGCACAAAATCGCATGAAACAACAAGCATATCAACATTGTAGTGAAATAAGTTTTGAAGTAGGGGATTGTGTGTTTTTAAGACTATAACCATACAAACAGATGTCCCTCAAGCAAGCGAAGAAGGATAATAAATTTTCACCAAAGTACTATGGCCCTTATAAGGTGTTGCAAAAGATTGGTACTATGGCATACAAATTGAACTTGCATGCATCTTCACGAGTACACCCAGTTTTACATGTTTCATGATTAAAGAAGGTTATAGGCGACGAGATCCCAGTTCAAACTATATTTCCAAAACTTGATGAGGAAGGAAAAATCATATTGGATCCTAAAGCCATCACTGACACAAGAATTCACCAGTTGAGGAATAGATCCATTTCAGAGTATCTCATTAAATGGAGGAAACTACCGGCTGAAGATTACACTTGGGAAGATGAGTCTTTTATACAAAAACATCCAGAGTTACTCAAGCGTTGCAGACAACACTTGTCTCAAGGGGAGGGGCATGTTAAGACCTAATATTGGATCATTACCCCTTAATTGGGGCATATTACATTAGTAATGTTATTTTATTTATGTCGGCTTTATTCCATTAGTTGTAATTATACCTTTTAGTCTCTTATATATACCAAGGATACATTTTTATTTGGAATCATCTTGTACTTGAAAATTTAAGTGGGGTAAAAGAAGGTTTCCCCCTCGAAGAGGCTTATTATCTAAAATTATCTCTTTCTGAAGGCGTTGAGTACTTTTTCTGAGGTTTTTCTATGCTATATTGATATTTGGTTCTTAACAGTACATACACGCTCTGTTGTGCAACAAGACGTGTATATGTGAAAAAGCCTTGGGAAAAAGGCAATGCACATGAGTTGTAGCTTGATGAGATAGTATAAATCTATGTTGTAGGGTCTGACATTGTTTATTGTAGGTTCTGACATTGTTTGCTACAGGTTTTCATGGTTCTAAGTTAGATCATGCAAGGTTATGATATAAAATAAATCTTGGGTGCATGTGATTTGGATTATTTTCGGCACGAAATGAGATCGGAGATATAATAAAGAAATGCACAGAGATATCACATATATTCAATAATATAACAAAAATGTATCAGAGATGCAACCATAAACACAGATATACAATAATACACAATTTCTATTAATGAAATAAATGTACAGAGCCTGTAAAATACAGAGTGAAAGACTCGATAGAATGGTGGCAGCTTATCTCTGAGAAGAGATGTGATGGCTACTCAGATTCACAAGAAGATGATTACAATGAGGTTCTGAAGGCCTTTTTACAATAAACAGGAATGCCAAAAACCCTAGACATCCAAAAACCTAACACTAGGAGATGAAGCGTCAAAAGTCATGTGGGCCCTAGGGTCGTAACTTTTGTGTACGATCTCTGTTTTAGGCGTATGAT
This sequence comes from Picea sitchensis, assembly GCA_010110895.2. Lineage (NCBI taxonomy): Eukaryota > Viridiplantae > Streptophyta > Pinopsida > Pinales > Pinaceae > Picea > Picea sitchensis. The sequence goes on along the minus strand of SNQJ01S0256647.1, from coordinate 10,945 downwards.
AGCTCGTTGGAAAGGTATCGTTGAGAAGATTAATTTTGGGGGCTCACTCATGACTTCAGATATCATTGAGAACCTAGATCTAAAAAAACCTTCATTTAGGCCCTCAAAATGGCCCCAAAAGTTAAAACCTACTAAAAATAGTAAATTGCCAAAATTTCTAGAAAACTATTTTGAGCCAGTCGAAAAAGGTGGGTGGCCACCTATATCCACCTAGATCATCATGTAAATAACCCATGACTATGGATTTATGCTAATCAAATGATCATCTATTGGATGATGGGGTACATGGATGGTACATAATTGAAGTTTCATTAATATATCCTATGATGTACTATTGGTGACATATGATAAAAGAGCCCTATTGTTGGATCATGTTGGATATCATGGTGCATGAATTTTGCATGTGGTTTGGATACATATTGATACATGTAGTTTATGTACATGGTTGTTGAACATAGTTGTTGTGCATGATGAGCACACATTTTGGCACATGATGTATTTGGTTAATATTTTTCTTCATGATGTATGGTATGGCACAAGGTTGATATATGGAAAGGTCTAGGGATCATTATATGGTAGAATATTGTCGATATTGCAGAGAAGATAGGGGGATACATACCCATAGGAAGATTCATTCTTCTTCCCATCATTCTAGGAGGACATATTTATCAGATGCAAACCTAGAAACCAACCATATATTTGAAGAAAGAACAGAAAGGAACGATTCTAGGGGGAGAAATGGTCAGAGAGGGACCATGAGAAATGTATTTTCATCATTACATCGGATTGATATCCCTTTTTCAAAAGGGGATATATTATTCAACGACAACAAGATAGGGGGAGAAACCCCAAGGAGAGTTCAAGCAAGGGGAGAAGCCCCAAGAGGAAATGGTCATTTTCCATTGATGTCAAAGGGGGAGAGATAATCACATTGATGTGATTGATGTCTATTGATAGGGAAATATTGATCTGGAGAGATAGTCGCATTGACTATTGATGTAGAGCATGCCTTATCTACATATTGACATCAATAATTGGTAATTGGTGTTGACATCAATGTTGGTATTGCCATCAATGCCAAACGGGGAGATTGTTGGATCATTTTGTCATTGATGCCAATGGTTTGATTGATTGATGTCATTGATTGATTTCAAGTGATGGATTTCTTTATAGGTTTGATTGATTGATGATTGATGTATATGAATTGTCCTTGATGAGAATGATAGATGTCAAGTGGAAACTAATCGATGAAAATGGATCAATGAGTTGTCATAGATATGATCAAGATGGATCAATGAGTTGTCATTGATACATGATGCATAGTTGATGTATATGATGCAGTGGTGGATTTATGCATAACTGACTCATTATTGTCTTATCATGATTGATAAGGTGCAAAAATGGATGAACTCCAAAGTGGTCCCCTTATGGTGAAAGTCCTCACAGGAAGAAGCTTTGCGGATTGAGTTATCCTAGAAGAATGGTTGGTAGACCCATGCTTGTATGTGGAATGATGAGATGAATACCAATGAAGTTGTTGGTGAAACTATCTTAGATGGATAGTTCTTGTCATGCCATTTCCCGTGCTATGTGGAATGTCACATAACTCCTCACAGTCTGAGAGTTATGGACCTACAAAGATGACGAACCCCCATCTGTTGGCTTGAAGTCCAAAATGGGCAAAAAGTCAAAGTGCCCTAATAGAAGAAATCATTATTTTAATGTTAAAGTAAAGCGACAAAATCAAGAAGGAATATTTAAATGATAAATTATTGGAGAAATTTCTATTTATGGAAAGTGGTGTTGGTAGCCCTACACAATTTTTTGCCTTTTAAAGTGACAAATGACAATTATTGTAGCTGCCAACACCTCCTTCTATAAATATTGTTATTTGAAGGTGACTATTTGGTTGTAGAAAGGATGTTTTGATTGTTCCTATTTATTTTTATCTTGCATTTCCATGCTTCATTCATGACTGAAAGCATGAATGAAGCATTAAAACTGAAAATTAAATTGTTATTATATCCAAGGCTTGGTATTTATGTAGGGTCAATGTTCTTACAACTCTTTTAATGAATGTCGTTTTGTTTTGAAGCTTATCATATGTCAATAAAACATTTGTCTTGAGATGCTCGTGCAATACAAGCCATATCGTGAGTACCTTGTAAATACATGAAGAACATATTAGCATTAAAACTACAAGCTTCTTCATTTCTTGATAGATCCTGATTTGATCTTAAAATCCTTTGATTCGTGTTTTAATTGTTGAGTCGCATCCTCTCCTAACCTTGGAAAATCAAAGTTCCCATTACATATGATGAGATTCAAACTTGGTCGTACCCTATACACTGTTTTAAGTGGCAGTTTGAATCGACAGATCCATAATTCCAAGCTAAAGTCTTAGGTTTTGTTCTGTACTCTAAACATTCATTACCAAAAACACCTAGATTTCATGACTGAAACCCCCATTTCTTATGTTATAGCTTCCCTGGTGTGTTCCTAGTTTTGTTTCCATCATTTTTTCTCGGGCTTGCCTCCTACAACTACCATCTAAACCCACAGTTAGTTCAATTCGCTCTTGTTACAATCTATTCAATCCCGTTTTTTCCTGCCAGAGACACGTTTTTGCGGGAGCATTTTTGAGAAAAACGTGACGAATTAGATCAAACCCTTGAAAAACCAAAACATAAATGAGCCCTTTTACCTTCATTGCGGGCAGTTTCTCCAGAAACTAAATCATTGCAGAGATATGTCTCAATATTTGGAGGTAAATTTCTCAGATTTTTCATTCCGGTTGAGATACATGTTTTTTTATTTTTATTTTTCTACAACAATTCCTATAGAGATTCTTGTGGTTGATAAGCCTATGCTAGAAAGGTTTCCTATTCCTTCCATTGATAGACCAATTTTCTTATGCAAAGAACCCTGTGATAAGGCTATGCCCAATCAGGCTATATTCAAGCAACAGGATGTTGACCCTAGGGTCATTGAATCTCCTAAGTGTGAGAAGTATGTTTTCCCTAATACCATTGAAAAAACCATCAATAAAAACTCACATAAACTGTCTAATAACAAAAGGGCAGGGAGATCAATCTCAAGGAGCCTACAGAATAGATCGAAAGCTCATGTGAGCTTAATCAAAGCGATCGAGGTCCATAAAATCTTTAATTCCGAGATCAAAAAGTTCTTGGTAGGGGAAGACCCAAATTACCCGAAATCGGATCTCATTCAGACTTACGATTTTGTAGATAACCTGCCACCATGTCTGAAACATAACAAATATTTTCCAGGGATCAAACTCTGTCAAAAACCCACAGTGGACACTAGTAGTGTTTTGATGCACAGTCATGTGTTTCCTCAACCAGTTGTCCCATATCTACAGTGTGAAGTGTGTTTACATTGGATAGGAAAGTATCACACAGATGTTCCCGTCCTTCAAGCGAAGATCAAGACCCTCACAGTTCATATTGACTCATTAACAAGTGAAAACCACGAGCTCAAAATCAATACACAAAGGCAAGGAATTTTTTTGAAAAGGACTGGAAATGTCATAATAAAAAATGTTGAGTGTGTCAAAGAAGTGATCAACTCTGATATTTTGTGATTCGAATTTAATATTCAGTTGAAAGGTAAGATTTTTTTTTTATCTTGGTTATGCTTTTATTGTTATTTTTATAATTAATATGGATTGTTATAGATTTATGTTGTTTAAAATAAGACTAGCTACAACCAGCCAATTCTCATGTAAAATTTTGGAAAATATTAGTTGAATAAATATCTAATTTATTCATTTCATTTTTCTTTTAGGATGTAAGTTCTCTTCCAAAAGAGCCTTATAAAACATAAATTTAATAAGAGAAATTATATCCAAACATCTTTACAATTTCCTTATTCAGCATATAACCATTCATAACCATTCATTATTCAACATAATTAAAATTTATGAGAAGAATCATAATAAATTACATAACATAGCATAATAATGAAAATACATACCTCTAACTGATGTTATTGATATTCTCCAACTTTTCTTGATACTCTGCCCAAAACCGACTAACCTCCTAGCCAGCTAGGAACATAGCCTCTCCGACTTCCTAGCTATAGGATTCTGTAAGGATTCTTGGCCCCCAAGCCCAAAACTCCAGCAACAGGTGCCCCCTGTCTCAGTCCACCAAACTCCAACAAATTCCTCCAACAAAAAACAGTACCATCCTCCAGCAAGCTACTCCAACCCCCCAAATCAGTAATACAATCCTTCCCTCTCAAAATGATGCTCTCTCCCAAAATCCAAAAATGTATTTCTTGAGTATTTTTCCCCACTCTTATCCTCCTCCTCCCCCGCCCCCCTTTTCATTCACCACCTTCTCCCTTTCATAAAGACTCACCCACCTTATCCCTCCATTCAATGCCAACCACCTTATCCCCTTTCTCTTTAATGGTTCCCTCATTCGATACATTAAGTTTCCATTTAATAGATTAAAATTTATTAAACTCAAATTCATTAACCAAATATTTAATCATGAAATTAATTAATTAATTAACTAATATACATTAACAATTATTAAATCAAAAAAATTAATTAATTAATTAATTAACTAATATACATTAAACAATTATTAAATTAGGGCAATTAATTAACTAATATACATTAAACAATTATTAAATCATGACAATTAATTAATTACTTAGGGTTGTTACATACACCCACCCTTCAGGAAATTTCGTCTCGGAGTTAAATTATTTTAAGATACAAGGGAAACGACATAGGGTTCACACATTCATATCCAATAACCAACATTATCAGTAAGTAAGCCACTAAAACTCATACATACTAGTGTACATGTGCAAGAAATCCATGTGTATCTAGTACATACAAGTCTTGTGCATGTACTAATAAAAATAACTATCACCTCTATAGTAATTTTTGTATGCATCCAATCCATTCAACAAGACTATTCATTTTATAAAAGATAATAACCCAATCAAATGTTTACGAAATCCCTTAATTACAATTATCTATCTCAACAATGTTATTTAGACAATTGTAGTTTAGTTAAGTAATTATGAATATTCATATATACACATTTTCTTTTCAGAAGGAAAAACAATAAATTCCACCAGAAGGAAAATCTCCATACACTCTCAACTATTTCTACTAATCCTTCCTCCATAACTTACTTACATCTTCCATTTCTATCCTTCCTCTGATGGACTATCTTGGAGCGTCAACTATATTGACCTAACTCCAAATAGAACCCGTAAGCAGAAGTGTCACTATCTTGACCAAGCTTCCCCAACAAGCAACTGACAGTCATCATCACACATCTAGGGGAGAATGAGCTAACACCGTCCTCCCATGACTCCAGGTTTAGGAGGATACACAGTGGGAAATGCCTCCACCCCTCCTAACATAACTAGGGTCCACACCCTATAATGGAATATATAGTGACACTATTTTGCTGGGAGTTTTGTCATCATTTATTCAGTTTTAGGCAGTCTCACCACCTGAAATCCTGCACTGGTCCACATATCATAGCAATTCATTCAAACCAATATAATTTCACATACAAAGATTCATGCCATATTGTTTCTCGGTCGGTGGACATCCACTTTCATTACCATTATCCCTTGGCTATTTCATAGCCTATTGATCTGCAGTTCAGTCTGTAACACAAACTCATACATATCTATGCATTATCATCATGTAATTTCATACAACCATAATTTCAATTCAGTATCTGCGTACCAACAACTTTAACATCAAAATTTTCAAGTTAGAAATAGATCTCATAATATCCCATAATTCAATTAATTTTACCCATTCATAGAATTATCATTTACATAATAGATTGCATCACATCCAACATCATTCAAATAACATTTAAACCTTCATAGGATTCACATTCACACAGTATATCGAATCATATCCATCATCATAAATAACATTTAAACATTCATAAAATTTACATTCTCACAATATATCACATCATATCCATCATTATTCAAATAGATTTAAACATTCATAAAGGGTAATACGTCTTAAAAGTTCAAGTGTATCATTTAATAATTTCACTGTGAATAGAAAATAAAGGTGTTTAGGCCTCAGGTAATCCTAGTTGTATAAGTCAAAAGGTGGCATTACATACACCCAACCTTCGAGAAACATATTCTCGAGGTGGTCAAAAAAGTGAGGGATAATCCCGTCATAATGTCTTGGAATCCTCCCAAGTAGCAGATCCGAGACTATACTTGTCCCACTGGACCTTAACTTGGTCTACCAAATGGTTCCTGAGCTATTAGAATCTAGGGTCCAATATGCGTAATGGTTCTACCATGAGGGTTCCCACATCCGATACCTGCAATTTCTTCCAATTTAGTTTATGTGATTCATCAGCAACATAATGACGTAGAACAAATACATGAAAAACATTATGAGTTTTATGCAAGTGGGGTGGCATTACGAGACGATAGGCAATGGGTCCAATTTTCTCTTGGATTCTGAGCGGTCCTATAAATTGTGGTGACAACTTTGTCCCCTTTCTGAACCGTATGGTACTCTTATTAGGCCTGATACAAATGAAAACCTGATTTCCCACCTTATAAATTCGATCAGTCCTGTGTGAATCTGCATAACTTTTCCATCTATCATGTGCTTCCTTTAGTCTCTGCCTAATATGAATCACCTATTCCTAAATGTCTTGAATCAATTATGGCCCAACTATTACTCATTATTCTAACCTCTCCCAACCTAACGATGTTTTGCATGGCCTTCCATACAGAGCTTCATAAAGTGGCATTCTGATGGAGCTATGAAAACTGTTATTGTAGGCAAACTCTACCAAAGGTAGGTACTTCTCCCAATGGGTTTGAAATTCCATACCATACATCCTAAGCATGACTTCCATAACCTAATTTACTCTCTCAGTTTTCCCATCTGTTTCAGGATGATAAGCTATGCTTAAGTTCAACTAAGTCCCCAACACTGACTGCAAACTTGTCCAAAACCTACAAGTGAATCTGGAGTCCCTATTTGAAATGAGCTTCTTAGGTATCCCATGCAAATAGATGACCTCACTTACAAACATGCATGCCACATCAGTGACATCATAAGTGTCTCTAACCGGAATAAAATGAGCACTCTTGGTTAACTTATCAACTATCACAAGAATGTCATTGTGTCTATGAGATGTGAGCAGCAACCCCACAACAAAATCCATGGAAATGACTTCCCACTTGGACATAGGAACATCATGTGGTTGTAGGAGACCTTCTGGGTGATGGTGGTTGTCTTTCACTTGTTGACACTCTAGGCACTTGGTGATGAAATGGACTACATCGCGCTTCATGCCTACCTAGAAGATGATCTTCCTCATGTCTGCGTACATTTTCTTCACACCTGAATGCGCACAATAAAGTTCTCTATGGGCTTATTTTAGTATGATGCTTCGAATATCCCCACTTTCAGGGATGTACATCCTTCCTCGATATATTAATAGTTCGTATGTTTCCAAACTATATCCTTCATACTTTGGATCTGATTGCCTTCCACTCTGGATGTTTGAAGTAACCTTTAAATACCAACTGCTCCATGGAGTTGCGTTAACACATGTTCCCTCAGATTGACTTTTAAGGGTACCAAGGAGAAGACATGTGGCCTCCTACTCAAGGCATCTATGACAACATTATCTTTTCCCTTGATATATGAAATACCAAAATCATACTCACTCATGAACTCACTCCATCACCTTTTCTTGCCATTCAGATCCCTTTGAGTGAAGAGATGTTTTAAACTTTGATGGTCTGTTTTGAGCTCAAAGTTTCATCCTACTAGATAGTGCCTCCAAAGTTTTAGATCTAGCATTACAATTACCAACTCTAAATCATAAGTAGTGTAAAGCTCCTTATGTTTCTTCAACTTCCTTGATGCATAAGCTATCACTCATCCATCCTGCATTAGCATGGCCCCCAACCCTTGCTTCTAGGAATCCATGCAGACTATGAAGTCCTTTTCCGTATACAACACTTGTAGAATTGGTGCACTAGTTAGTAACCCTTTAAGCTCGATGAATTCACTATCACATTCTTCTGTCCATTCAAACCTGATCCCCTTGCGCTACAAAGTGGTGATGAGTTTCTCTATCTTAGAAAACCCTTCCACAAATCTCTGATAATAACCTGCTAGCCCCATGAAGCTTCTTACCTCATGAGCATTTTTCAACACTCACCACTCCATAATGGCCTTTACTTTTTCTGGGTCCACAGAGATTCCTTCACCGAAAATGATATGACGTAAATAGTGAATTTGTTTCTAGAAGAAGGAACACTTCGACAACCTCCCATACAATTTGTTCTCTCTAAGGCAAGACAACACCACTCACAAGTGTTCCTAATGTTCTCTTTCATTTTTGGAATAGATGAGGATATCATCTAGAAAGACTTGTACAAAGAAGTCTAGGTATTTCCAGAATACACCATTCATGAGGCTCATGAATACTGTTGGCACATTGGTCAATCCAAAAGGTTCTACAACAAACTCATAATGCCAAAATCGAGTTTGAAAGAAAGTTTTAGGAATATCACTTTCCTTGATCCTTAACTGGTGATACCCTGATCACAAATCAATTTTTGAGAATATCGCTACTCCTTTCATCTGATCAAATAGATCATCTATCTGTGGCATTGGGTACCTATTTTTCACTGTAGCATGGTTCAAGTCCCTGTAATCTATACACAGTCGTAAGGAACCATCCTTGTTCTTTACAAAAATTACAGGTGCACCCCAAGGTGAGACACTAGGCCTTATTATCCCTAAGTCGAGTAGCTATTTCAACTGCATCTGCAACTCACAAAGTTCTGGAAATATCATCTGATACAGAGTCTTGGAAATTGGTTTTGCACCAGGTTTTATCTCAATAGTAAAATCAAGCTCCCTCTTATAAGGTAACCCTGGAAACTTGTTCGGAAAAACATCCTTAAACTCTGACAATATTGGGTACTACTCTAAGGAGGGTCATTTCCTTTCATTCACTACTTCCACAACATTCATTCAACACCCTTGCCTCATGCACTTCTTAACCTTCATAGTTGAGATAAAGTGTAGAGACACCTTTCTTCGTACACCCTGGATCTCTACTAGCCTTCCTTCATCATAAAAAAAAAGAACCCTTTTTGCAAAACAATATACCATAGCTCGATGGGCTTCTAACTAATCCATTCCAATGATTAGGTCATACGCCCCGAGAGCAGTGACATATACCTTCAACTTGGTAGTACACACTCCTAGGTCTACTAGGCAATTATCAATGCTAGGTCCTACCGCTTGTTTTTCCCCCGAAGCCATCTCGACTTGTTGAAAGTCATTGTGCTCGTAGGCTACCAACCCACTCTTTTCTAATGCATATGGTGAAATGAAACTATATGTAGCACCAGAATCAAACAAAATCTTAACATTGATATGATTTAGCGTACCTAATGACTCCACCATCGTGGAATTGTGTTATGCCTGGCGATTATTAACTACTGCATAAATCTGGTGGCTACCACTTTCTCTTCCCATCGGGCCTTTCCTTCTCTATGCACAAATCCCGCTTGCAACTCTATGTAGTCACGCTGGTAATGGGATCCTCCACATCCCCAACATGTAATACGAGATTGAACCTGCGCACTGCTTTGTGATGGTCTCTGAAATGAGTTCCTTCCCCTGGAACCCCTACTCCTACTATATGCTCCCTGAGATGGTCGTGGACCTGTCTGGGTCGTTGGTGATGAACAAGATGCTGTACTCGCTGCCATTTAAATACATGTGGAAACTGTCCTTGGCACAACCCTATTACCATAAGGAGGTGGTCTAGAGTTCCCTCCCTTGGAGAAGGTCCTAGAGGCCTTCCCCACAAATCCAAGATGATTCGTAAAGGTTGTTCTCGTACCTCCATTTAAGTTCATGTGTTCCTCATCATAACGTGCATTTTCAACTATTTCCGCTACTGAAGACGATTTCCACATCTGCACCATGGCCCTTATCTTAGGGTTTAACCCATAGACAAAGCATTTTTCCTATCGTTGATCATTATCCATGTATGAAACATATTTGACCAATTCCATAAACCTGATCTCATTCTCTTCCATGGTCCTCTTCCCCTGTATTAGAGCATGAAATGATCCCACCTGTTGTTCCTCGTAGTAAGCTGGAATATAGTTCCTTCATAACCTTTCCTCAAAAAGTTCCCAAGAGACGGTGTTTGGGGTAAGGTGAAACTGCCTCTCCAGGTTTCCCCAGCAATTCAAGGCACTATCCCTCAACTGAAAAATCATTATTTTCTCTTTTGATGTGGAAGCATAGTCTCTTAAGGAAAAACACCTTGTCATGCCTTCCAACCATGCCCCTGCACGTTCACTGCCATGACCCCTGACAAACTATGGAAGTTTGATCTTCTACAATTCTCTAGTGATCTCTTCGGGTGGAGGCCCTCCCCCTGAATCCCTCGATGCTTTAGGATTACCCATTCCAGATGGTGGGGGCTCCACTTCGATCCCTGCTGGATGATGCCCCATTAAAGTCTCATTTATGGCCTCCAAAGAGCGCAGAATGAGAGCTAATTCAGGCGATGGTGGTGGCGGCGTTGGCAGTCCCTGTGATGATGCCCCTCGGCCTTGATTTTCTTGAGTCTTGACCATCCTTTATAATTGAATCTGCATCGACCAAAATTTTGTCAGGGTGATCCTAGGACAATTCACATTTCCGCAACTTAAACTAGAAAACAGGGTTAGGCATAAGTTTTTTTACTTGTCTGTATATAGATGTTTCTCTATTTAGGGGAAGTGGCTAGGTTAGGGTTAAAGCGTCTAAGCTCGATGTCTTCGCCTAAGAAAAATACTAACTCTCTCGCATGGTAGCTATGCTAGCACTATACCACACTCACCTATTCCTCTAAATTACCTTCCCAGT
>SNQJ01S0256646.1:0-12494 GCA_010110895.2 Picea sitchensis | reverse complement strand
TGAATTATAGTTTGTCTTATATGCTTATGCCAAATGCTAATGATATGACTTCAATGGTTAATGGTTTTTAGTCATTTTGAAGCTAGTTTTAAGACATTGTATGTGAAGTATTGCTCTATAATCATCGTCGTTATAAGATTTTTGTTTACTTCATCATATTCAACAAATTGCTTTATTTAAGAAAGTCAACGGTATTTATGAAGTGCTAACCAACAAGTGCTCTTGCAAATATACAGTTTTCTTGTTGCTTTGTTCTGGGCAGGTACACTTCTGGTATATTATCTCTTTATTATATATTTAAACTGGACTTTCTGATCGGTGGTGAATTGTGATTGGGGATATTTACCTAGATTTTTATTCTTTTCCTTCTCAAAACCCTAGGTCACCGGGGATGTCTCCCTTGGGCCTACCACCCTAAATAGAAAGAGACTTCCTATTGAGGTGACAGTGATAGGATTAGTCTCTCGTTTCACCAATTTTCTTTCCATTTGCCTCTTCTTCTATCAAAGTACAAATTGCATAATAACATAGTTATGTAGCTCTTCCGCTCACATTCAAACTTTCTTACTTTTTGTTTGATTATAAACCCTTTGTGCCTTCGAACTTAAACTGTGACTCCTCCATTGTTATTCAAACTTACAATTGGATTCGTCCATCTTTCCATTGCTCAACTTCTTGTTCTTCTTATGCATCCCTAAATCTATTTCACACACAATCACTTCGCCTTCAGGGTAAACACAAAACTCTTGCAAAAACTTAGCAATTCATAGTTATCTTCATGCATAGAGACTCGTCAACACACGGGGGAATCCTCTGTCTTTGACATCAATGACATTGATGACAGTCAGTCTCCACCTATCTGTGACATTGACGACATCCATGATTGTCATAGTCATGTCTACCTTTAACATAAATGACAACACAATTTCCAACACTCTTTAGGTTTGGATTTGGGTCTCTAACATGTTTTCATCAAGAAAAATCTAGAAGCAGGAAAATATGGATGGGTGTAACTACATGTGTTATTCCTATAAGTCATCGGAATTGTAACAATTAATGCATTGTCACGAGCATCTCTGGGCTGATAACTAGGTGGTCATCTCCAATTTGAACAACAAAATTTCTAGACTGGATGAAGCATATAAAAACATGCAGAGGTTTAAGAGATAGAGACCCATCATAAAAAAACAAATAGAGAAGTTGGAAATTGAATGTGGAATGCTTTATCAACTGGTCCTTGAATTATCTAGGAGCTCATTTGTAGTCTCTCAACCAAAGTTATCAATTAGGTCTATTCTAGTCATTCCAAATGAGGAAGAAACAATTCAACAAGCCCAGGGAGATTTGGAAATGGAACCACTGGACTGGGAGCTTCATCTACCAGTAGAAATCAAACAAGAAGCTCACAATGGGCATGTCTTTTTTTAATTTGAGGTTTACATATGTATTTCAAATTAATTTTGATTTTATGTCAACTTCTTAGGATTTACATTAGTAGACCTTATGCTCTACTCTAGATGTTAGAAAAACTCATATTAGAAGGATAAATTTAGTATTTAGGACACATTTTGAAACATTAGTCGTTAATAAGCCCCATTTTGTTCATATTACTATGTTGTACAATGTAGTTGCAACAATTTTTAAATCAAATTACAACTATTTTAATTTAGAAAAAAATAATCAAATTCATTCATATACAAATCACAAAAGCACAATGGCACAATTTTTTTGACAATAATTAAACTTAAATTGCATTATAATATGAATTGTACAATATACATAGATTTTAGAAAACAAAGAAGCAAACCAGTATGCAATGAGATGGACATGATTCATATTAATTTCAAGGTGTTACCCATGATTTTGGTCATCATGATGGTGTATTAATGATGGTGTACTCAGGATCTTCATAAGAACTTTCTCCTAAGAAAAGTTACTTTCATCTCTTCCCAGAAAACTCACTTTTGAAGAGGGTTCACAGGCTGCTAATATATTAGGGTGCGAGAAGGACCCATTCTTGCAGGTTGCCTTAAGCCAGGGTGCGAACTTCTCGCACTGTGCTGAATAGCTAGTGTGCAAACTCGTCCTAAAGCATGGAAAAAGATGAATTCTCGATGGTTCTAGAAGGGAATCTTCTAGAAGAATGGGTTGGCATTCGAATGGTTATCCTTGTACTGGATTCCCTGATATTGTGGGATCATTCTTATCCAAGTAACTATCTCATTCTCTCCTATATATTGAGGGAATTCTCATGGAAAAGGTTAAGCAAGATTCATTGGAGAATTGGTGAAAGAATTGTGTGAAGGACTTAGCTTGAACAATAGCTTGGAGACTTTAGCAAGTCTATCAAGAGGATTTGATCTTCTTCATGCAAGGATTGAGCAAGTGTGTGTGTTGGAGCCAGGAGCCATCGAAAGGAAGCTTGCGACATCAAGGCTATCAGGTTGTAATCTTTACTTTCAATTAATATGATACAGTGACATGTCCCTTTCCCATAAAGCTATTCTCACTTTATTGTGTAATTCCTTGATCATACACATAAGTTGACAATTGAATATATTGTGCTATCTTCACTTTGGTTGGTTTGTGTTGTCTTGGTCTTGACCTCACGAGAGAACTGGAGCGAAGCGGGAGCAATAGAGACCCTAGGAAGCGATATAAAGGTATGTTACTTGTTCCTTCCTACTAGCTAATTCAATAGTCAAAACTTAGGGAAAGAGTCATGTCCTGTCCTGTTTTGTTCTAGATCCAGGTGGATCTAGGGAGATCTGTTAGTGTCCGCACCTACTGATTAGTCTGATAACACACGGAGAATAAATCACTTTGAGTGTTATGAACCAAACCAAAAAACAATCAATCGAAAATAATCCACTTCGAGGGGGAAACCTCCTTTTAAAATATAATGCACAAGACCATATGCCTATACAAATGAATATCCTTTATTATAAATATGATATAAAGTGAGCATGATGTAACCTACCACTAAGACTGCCTAAACATAACTAATAAACTAATAAATGTGTGTTGGGGCCTAAACATAGGGCCTTAGGGGCCTTAACACAACCTCTCTCTTTCAAAAAATATTTTCCCTCAAAGCTTGCAAGAGGGTGTTTCTTCATGAACTGCTAATTTCCCCATGAAGCTTCTTCTGGAGGCATATTCTTCCACTTGATTAGGTAATCCATAATGGTTTTATTCTGAAGAGATATATAATGTCAATCAATAACTTTTTATGGTTCAAGAATCAACTTCTTTTCCTCATCTAATTCTGGAAGTTCTGTCTGCACTGGCTTATTTTGTCCCAAAACATTTTAAAGCCAAGATACATGAAAAACCTTATGAATGCAAGAAGAAGGCAAATAATCTTGTAGGGTCCATAAAATTTTGGAGCTAAATTAAGATTCTTGTTTTCTTTGAGATTAGATTGCTTATAGGTTTGTAGTCTCAAAAATACCCAACCACCCTCCTCAAATTGTCTTTCATTTCGATGTTGATCTGCATGTTGCTTCATCCTCTTTTCAGAGATTTGAAAGTTTTCCTTAAGAATTGTCAAAGTGTCTTCAGTATTCTCCATGTGTGACTCTATTGCCTATACTTTGGACTAGGCCTGGAAAAATTATGAGATACTAGGATATGGATATCTATAAATGGATTCAAATGGGGACATCTTGGTTGATGTGTGATAGGTGGTATTATACTACCATTCTGCTAAAGGTAGCCACTTCACCCATTGAGATTGCTTGTCTAAATAATAAAGACATAGATAACCCTCTAAACTTTTGTTAACTATTTCTGTTTGACCATCTGTTTGTGGATGATATGCTAAACTCATAGCTAGTGTTGCTCCACTCATCTTCCATAATTATTTCCAAATATTTCATGTGAATTTTGAATCTTTGTCACTTACCATTACTTTAGAAAATCCATGAAGTCTATGAATTTCCTTTATGAACACTTATGTCGGTTGAATTGCCTTAAATGTACTTTGAATTCCACAAAAATATGCATATTTTGTGAGTCTATCCACTACCACAAAAATTGCATCCTTACCTTATGATTTTAGTAAACATGTAATGAAATCCATTGATATCTCTTCCCATATTTTGAATATATTACAAAATTTTGAATATCTTTCTTCATTCCTCCCCCCCCAAAATATTTTTTGATCCTTTTATATGTTTTAAGGAACCTTGAATGTCCTTCCATTGGAGAGTCATGAGACTCCCTTAATATTTATTGCTTCAACTTTGATTGAGGGTGTTTTGGACTTAATATACCACAGGTGTATGCAAACAATATTCCAAATGTCACCGTAGGTAGTTAGTCACACAAAATGTTAGTTAATAGTTGAGCATGCATAATAAACAAGAGTAAACAGATGCATGAACAATAAGATAAAAAGAAATTGAAAACACAAGGAATTGTTACCAATCAACTAGATCTTCAATTGAGAACACAATAGAGGTAGTGAAAGAACAAATGGTTCGTCTTCTTCCTCCTTGGGAGGGATCTTTTCCTTCCCGGAAACAAACTCTCTTCTTCTCTCTAGTACGGGTATGATATGAAACAACGAATTGAGTTCTTGAGTGGTAAGATGCTTAATTATTCTAACAGTTCAAGCTATGGAGTGATGGCTAGAATCAGGGATACGCAATAGGTTCTCTAGTTCACAATTATACATCATAACTCTACATCATATTTTTGTGTCTCTTGAATGTATAACCTGAATTCTATTAAATAGCCTATTCTCAACCTTTAATATAACTTGTTTTACTTGTGAATGGGGATCATCTAAGCAATGTACTAATCCACAAGTTAAGTTAAATTAAATTGCAGGGTCAACTCTATGACCTATGGGACATGAGTGTAGGAGACACCATGAATGCACCTACTCTGTTTGAGAAATCGTGTCATCGCACAAATGGCGTGAACCTTGGTTTGGCCAACCACATTGATGCACTTTCAACACTAATCCTTTTATGTAAAGTCTTATTGATTGCGTTGATGGTGCAAATTACGTTTTGGGAAGTCACATTATGTCACTGTATCTTTCTTTCCTTAATTTCTTGATTATGCTGAGTGAGATTTATCAACATTAGTGAGTATGAATTTTTGATGTATTGAACTGGTGAATTTTCTGGTGATCTCCTGTATTTCTTGATGAGCATTTTTCATGCGATAATATATGCCCCCTGATGTGTGAATTTAGGAGCAATCATACTGCTGAAATACATCATTGTTTCTTTTATAGTGTGAACTACTTCTTGTATGAAGAGAGAAAGATTTGTTGAGGAAATGAGAAGAACGGTCCTTTGGAGGAAGAAAGGGTGAATAATTGTACAATCATGAACTTAATACGTAAAATAATTTTGCACAAACAAGGCAGGCATGTCCCATTGTCGTGTCTGAAACAAAAGTAATTTTTACAATAACAAACATGAATCTAGGAATGATTTGGTAACTAAAACTTGTTGAAGTAGATATATGCATCACCCTCGGGGGCATCGTTAACAACAAATGACAGTTTTGGTATGATAAATTTCTACGAAACTTGGAGTGAACAAATGTGATGGGTTTTCTTGACTCAAAAAAGGTTTGGAATGACCAATCAGGTTCAGAGGTCTTTGGTTTGTACTGAGAACAACCACTATCGCAAAGTAAGACCCAAATTGGTATGGAGATGTGTTTATATCAAATATGAGGGGGGTCAACAGAAGAAGAGAGCAAAGATGACTCTCTTTCTCTCGTCCAAGATTCATCATTTATATGGAAATGAGAAACAAGATACTACACTATTCCTAGAAATTGATGCTGAGGTCGACAAGAATAGAGTCGTTGTTGTAAGGGGAAGAGTGCTCCTTGAAATCTACTAATGAGTATGGTATTAGATCCTAACTTGGAAGGATGATGATTGTCTATTAAAGTTAGATGAGCTTAGTGGGAAATGGGACTCAATACTTCCCTTGGTTGGGGAAAACGTGATGGTTGGAAATGACAAAAGTCGAATATTCAACGAGGCAAAAAGTGTTTTGAAGTCAAGGAAACAATTAGGTACTGGCCATATATTGTCAAATTGTAAATGAGAGTGACAAGGTTGCATATATGGGTGTTTGACAGGTACAAATTAGGGGATCTCGACAGAGGGTGTTGGGATACTCGAGGTTTGGCAAATAAAATGAGTTTTTGCAAAAAAGTTTGTTTATGTGAATGCCCCAACCAAAAGTGACAAGGGTTGCCACCAGGTGAAAAAATGGTGCCATTAGATATGATGGCCTACATTTCTTTACATGTTGAAAAATAAAATGACACTTTATACAATTTAATAAATAAATAAAATATCTTGGGTTGAATGTGCATGCATAGAAATAAATGCCCTTGTGAAAAGATGGCATGGCCTTATGGGGGCACGCATACTTTAGTACAAGATGAAGGGTGGGGGCCCTATGGGTGGATTTCTATGTTAGGTGAGTGGATGAGGGATTGATCTGCAAATGATCAAGTAATCTTGGAGGAGGTGGGGGGACAATGAAAATGCAAAGGTGCATTCAACAAAATCAACCCAAAAATTATAAAAAGGCGGGAGTCCAAGAATGAATAGGCCAACAATATAATGAGGAGAAAAATGAGGTGTATTCTTGGATATGTGAACTATGGTGGACTCCCTGTATCTATGGGATAAAACAACATTAGTTTCATAATGCTCGGTGGATACAAAAAGATGTGAGACAACTCATGTGGGTGAAATAAGAAACTACCAAAAAAGTCAACACCTGAATGCATAGGGGGCTCAATGAAGGTGTTGTATTACCGAGTGTTGGAAACCTAAAGGTAGGTGTTAGAGGGTGATACTGGTTAATGAAACTGTTCTTGGAGGGAGTGCCTATCTACCAATTTGAATAATATACCTCAAGGGACCATGGGATGGACATATGGTATGTGTTGATGAGTGACTACATCCAAAAGTCAAAATACCCAAAGTGAAAAATAGTTGATAATAAAGAACACATTACGGAAATTTGGAAAAGTGTATGGTAACCAAGCGTATCTGTGTCTCGGGGCTTCGTGATGAGGCCCCAGGAAATATGTGTATAATGTAAATGAGACCATACCATTGTGTAAGCTAGAGAATGAGGATCTCGATGGTGGAAACGGTTTGAAAAACAAAGGTCTTGAGATCCTGTATGAGTGATCAAAAGTTTGGGTTTCAGGCATATAAATGGTAGTGGGGGCTAGAAATGTCACCTCATTTCTACTTGTTGTGACGAGCATTGACGTGGATCTAGAAAATCAATGAGAGATTGAGCTCCATTATGTGGTCACGAGATATCAAATTGTTGTTGCAAGAGAGCTAGGTAAGAGGCCTTGACCTCTTGATGTTGTTTGTATTTTTAATTTTTTGCTTAGGGTTGTACAGATGGTTGTACGACCCCATTTTCAAGAAAAAAGGGGCAATCAACGTGGGAAATCATGAGACACTTGCATGGATTGATGTAAATATAATCTAGTCGTCCACGTTGCGCATCACAAGAAATCAATAGATACCTTCATGGATTAGCATGAGTATAATGTGGTCATCTGCGTCACACAACACATGCGATAGAGTTTCAGTCGCGTTGATGCCGATGAGACTGGTAGGCAATCACCTTCACCGATTGGTGTGTATGTTAAAGGAAAAGGTGTTCTGAAATATGCATATATTCAATATATAGGTGTGTTGTCATCTGCATGACTATAATCGAAGCACGACTATTCAGAAAACAGTCACATCGATCAACGTGCTTGTTTTCATGATAGGCACATTATTGGTGCACAAGATTTTGTTGGGTGTTCTTTGATATGTTTTTCTCAAATGACAAGCTAACATGGATTTTTTGGTGGTGTAGGGTGTGATTTTCCCATGGATAGTCAATATGCATGTACACTGGTGAGAGAAGGATAGGGAAATCCTCTTCACATAAGTGGGAAATGATGTTGGGACCTGATTTCAGCTTGCCAACATTAGCTTTCTGAAATTCACTTATTGTGCTCTCATGCGATCCCATGAGGATGTTTTGAATTTTTGGTTGGTATGTGGCATGATGACTGCCAATTTATTTGAGGTGTGCAGTTGGGAGGTGAGATTGTCAGCAGAGATTGCCATTTATTTTCTAGTTGGACTCTCCATTGGGGGAATTGCCTCTAACGTACAACCTTTGATGGTGGGAGGGAAGACAATTCATTAGATGGTTTCCCGCCATTGTGATGCTCATGATGCTGTGGTGGGAGGGGAAATCCAGATGAACTAGATTGATTGCCTGCTTACACATATAGTGGGTTCGCTATTTGTAAGGATTTATGGATCCTTAGCACCCCGATGCATCTTTGGAGCACATATGGGGGTTGTGGAGCGAGTGCTCAATGGTCATGAATTTGCGTGGGCAGGCCTTATGAGAGAGTGCATGGTTACACAACATGGTCAGTGTGGTGGAGGAAGGGGAGAATATTTTGTGTATGGTTCCATCCTCTGCAGTTTTTTCTTGGAGTGGGTCATACTCTTGCGACATCATGTGTTGTTGGACCCTTTACTGGTGAGGTGGCCATGCATGAGGTGGTGGGCTGAGATACTGGTGCAACACATTGGTGGCCCTATAGGGCACTACTTCACTAAGATATTTTAAGGGTTCTATGTGCAGACCCCCCCAACTCATTCTCGAGTACCCATATGTCGGTATGAATCACTGGTGCGATCTTGATATGATCCTTCTACCTGGGGAGGATTGGGATCGATGAGGTGAGCATCTTTCAATTTTTTTTATATGTATATACGTTGTATGTGATTTTGTGTGACATAGTAATGATGGGTAACCATGTCTGTGTTTGTAGATGTCGTACCACAAGGACGCGAGGAAACCATTGTCTGTGAGTAAGAGGCAGAGGATCCTAAGGGAAAGGTTGGAGCTAGACAACGCATGAGCATGGCCTTCACATGCCCCACTAGGAGGTGACCTAGATCTGTAGAAGTAGATTAATGAGCTACGTGGGAATTTGGATCAAGTACTTTAGGGTTTGCCTGAGGCACACTCGATCAAAGTCTAGGATGGGCATGTCTTGAAGCTATGTGTGGGAGTCACCCTAGTGTGCGGCCCATCATGGGATGAACTTCTATTGTTGGTGTTGCTTTTACATGATGTTTGGGACCACCCGCTAGAGGAGGAACACCAATAGCGGGACAACCAACAACTCCTGTTGTTGGGGGATTTATTGAGTTAAAGGCGCTATAGGTGCTCTATGATATGTATGGGCGAGGCCCACATTTTTTGTATAAGAGTTGCATAGGAAACATCCCCCATTTTTGTACACGTGTTTTAAGCGCGACCATAGTGAGGGTCGGCCATGTGTGTTGTACATTATTTTTTTGAAACTGATGGCTATATATATACACACACACACACACACATATTTATATCATTTTAATTTATGGTGTATTTATGTGTGTGTCAATGAATCTCTTATGTATGTACATATGATTGCTTTTGCTTTACATGATGTGTTGGATAGATAAACCATGAGAAACAATTAATGGATTTAATGTGATAAATGCCAATCTAGAATATCATTAGCAACATGGTCTGCAACTTGGTTTTTATTTTAGGAATGTATGTGAATGTGATGGATTCAAAATTTCGTGATAGAAGTCTAACTTGCAGGTACTTTCTAAATAAGCAAGGATCATGCACATGATCTACAATGTTTAACTACACAACGACAAACTAGGAATCCAGGTACACGTTAAGGTGATGAATGCGAAGGTGAACAACATCAACCAAAAGACCAATCACAATAGCATATTCTGCTTGGTTGTTGGTAGCTAGTCCTAGGCATATACCACTTGATTGAATTAGTGTATTCATAATGGTATAAATGTCTCAAGCCACCGAAGCGAGATTCCAAGTCCATCAAATAGCGCCATTGACATAGCCAATGTGGAAGGCTGGTGAATAATTCATCTGATAAATGAAGCAAGGAAAAATGATCAGAAATATTGAGGGGACGAGGATGCGAAAGAAGATTTAAAAAAACTACGAGCTACACAAAAGTGAAACTGATATCACATTGAAGAGACTTGTGAAAATAATGTGGCTACTGTTATGGGTAAAACCTCTTCAAGTATAATCCATTGATAGGGCCCTTGAGGAAAGAGCCTTCAGAGTGAGCAAGGATGTATGCTCCTTTGGAAAGGAAATGTTTGTTGTTGAAAGGGTTGTGCCAGAGAGATTTGAACTTTTCATGGCCTAGGGCATCATGGGTGATATTGTATACTAGGACCAAGTCAACCTCATTAAAGTAACACAGGTTAACATTGTGATCAAAGGTGGCTTTGGAGCATGTTTTGGAAACCTTGTTGTTTTGTAAGGATAACCTTTAGTCTTCATCAAGATTCTCTAAGGAAATAAGTCATTGCTCAAGAGTGGTGGTGTCTGGTGGTAGTTTGACTGTCATGTGCAGTGTGGGGATCTCACACTCTATGGGTAATACCACCTCGATACCATGGATGATATGAAAGAGTGTGAAGCTAGTGAAGGTTTTGACTGTTGTGCGATATGACCATAGTGCGAAAAATAACATGTGGTACCAATTGGTTTTGTGTTGTTCACCATTCGTTGTAACATATTTTTGAGAACTTTGTCGACAACCTCTACCTATCCATTGGACCGGGGATAGCATGGTGAAGCAAATTCATGAGTAAATCCTAAATGCGAGGATAACTCTGCAAATACTTCATTTTCAAAATGTTTGCCATGTTCTGAGACTAGTCATAAGGGGACACCAAAGCAAGAAATGACATGGTTGAAAAATAAGCGGGCAACGATGTCTGCTATATTGTTGAAGGTAGGCATGGCTTCGACCCATTTTATGAAATAGTCGATAGCCATGAAAATGTAATTGTGGCCATTGCTAGAAGGAGGGTTGCATGTCATGAAGTTGATGCCCCACTAACAAAAGGGGTCATCTACAATGATTGGGTATAAAGGTGTCGGTGGGGCATGTGATTTATGCGTATAGAATTGACACTTAGTAACATCTTTTGACTACGAGAATACAATCATGAAAGAGGGTGGGCCAAAAGTACTCGACCCTGACGACTTTCTGGGTAATTGAAATACTCGAGATGTGTCCACCACAAGTGTCATTTTGGAAATTGTTTAACACATGTTCTGCCTCATCTAGGGTGAGACAACGATGGAGGATAATATCCAGTACTCCTCATCGATAGAGGACATATATGAGAAGGAGATACTGTGGGGCTTGGTTGAAAATACAACAACAATCATGTCGAGAGAGGGATGAATTTTTAAGTGCGCAAGTAGATGAGGATGACACCATACCATGGGTAATCGAAGGAGGTGATGAATAAATGTTCATCGAGGAAATTCTCATTGATTGGAGTGTCGGAGGTGTTGGAAGGTAAATCAATAATGAATTCCATAAGGGAGAGTCCTTTCTTGGTCTTAGGAGTGGTGAAGTATAAGTCATACTCATGCATAATCATGATCCACTTGGAAAATTTCCCATTTATTTGACATCGACTGAGTAAGTATTGCATGAGGTTTGAGTTCGCAATGACTTTGGTGGTTCAGATCAAAATGTAGTGGCACAAATTCTAGACTGTCAAGACCACATCTAGGGCAAGTTTTTCTTCATGTGTGTACTTAAGAGGTGGCCCCGAAAGGTTTTTACTAATATATTAAATGACATGTTCATGCCCATCTTTTCCTTGCTAGACGAGGACTCCTGCAACTAATGCCTCTGAGGTGGAAAGGTACAAGATATAGTCTTTGCCAAAGTTGGGGGGACTGATCAAAGGGGATTTAGACAAGGTTTCTTTTAATTCCTCAAAATCTTGTTGAGCTTGTTGATCCCATTGAAATGGGATGTCTCGACGTAACAGGTGTAAGAATACATAAGCTCAAGTCACATGATCAGGGACAAAGCGATGCCTGGACTTTGAGGGGGTGTTTGATGGTGCCTTATTGGGATACTATGAATCTGAGTAATCAACCATTGGTGACACAAAAAACACACTTAAAGGGGTTGAAATGAATGTTGTATTTGTTAGAAAAATAGGACCGTGGAGCAAAAAAATAAAACAAATGCGGAAACAAAACACAGAAGATACACAATACAATAGAGACACAGATTTACGTGGTTCACCCAGTGTGGGCTACGTCCACCAGAGAGATTGCTAGGTCCTTCCTTTATTATTATCCAGCATATGAAGGGATACAACCTACAACAAACTCGCTGTAACTTCCTCTTCTTTCTCTCATTGTCTCCTATCTCAGAATACAATATTCACCATCAACCATAGCTGCAATACATTTCCCTCATAAAAGAGGGTTGCCTTCTAGGGAAAAAAACCCTAACATAATCTCTATCATTAGATCTGTGACCTTATAATGAATGGTCCAGATTTACAATGAAATTACAATATACTTTTACAAGGCAATTTTTGC
>SNQJ01S0256645.1:1752-12494 GCA_010110895.2 Picea sitchensis | reverse complement strand
TGGGGAAGCTCCTGTTACGCCAGTTTGAGCCTTGACTTCAAGCTACCTAAACCTTTCCTACAAACTATGCGATAACAACTTTCATTGGGGAAAAGGATAAATTCGTGGTCGTCTATCTGGATGACATCACAGTGTTTTCAAAATCTGATAGGGAACACCGTCGCCATCTCAGGAAGGTTTTCTTGAAATGCAGAAATTTTGGCATTTCATTGAACCCCAAGAAATCTCTGTTCGCCATGCAGGAGGGAAAGTTACTAGGCCACATAGTATCAGCAGAAGGAGTCAGGATTGACCCCAGCAGAGTTGAGTCGATACAAGCCTTATCAATCCCGAGGTCCAAGAAGGAGGTCCAATCTTTCCTCGGTAAAATTAATTTTCTGAGGAGGTTTGTGCCTAACTTTGCTGAGGAGGTAAAGCTTATAACAGCCATGTTAAAAAAGGAGAATGAAGTAAGGTGGACCTCTCAATCATGACATTCCTTTGAAAAAATCAAGAAGGACCTGACTGAAGCTCCTGTGCTTATCAGTCCTGACTACTCAAAGGATTTCCTTATTTTTTCCTTTGCCTCACCTGACACAGTGGCTGTTGTTCTATTACAGACAAACGACATTGGGTTAGAGCAGCCTATTGCTTATTTCAGCCGAGCATTGAGGGATGCCGAAGTCAGGTATGATGCTATGGAGAAGCAGGCTTATGCTCTAGTAAAATCTCTCAAAGATTTTAGAACCTATATCCTGCAGTCAAATATCATCGCCTATGTCCCCTCAGCTGCCGTTAAAGACATTCTTATTCAGCCTGATATAGACGGAAGAAGAAGTAAATGGATAGCCAAAATCCTGGAGTTTGACCTGGAAATAAGGCCCACCAAATTGATCAAAGATCAAGGTTTAGCCAAACTATTGGCTGAAGCAAACTGCCAGGCTTTGGGGATAAGTTTTATCAACGAATGCTCGGGTATTCAGCAGAATCAACTGCTTGACATAGACCATCAAAGGGAGCCCCCATTGGCTCGATGTCCTTGGTATAAGGATGTCATATACTTCCTGCAGGAGCTGCAGCCTCCAAATGGTCTGCAAAGAAGCAAAGCAAGAGCTCTGAAGCTCAAAGAAATTAGATACTACCTAATCGATCAAGTGTTATATTAGAAAGACCCCCTGGGGGTACTTCTAAAATGCATAAGTCCACAAGAGGCCGAGATGATCGTGGCTGAATTTCATAGCGGCCTGTGTGGGGGGCACCATTTCTGGAAAGCCACAGCCCACAAAATCCTTAGGGCGGGATATTACTGGCCTACCATGTTCACTCACGTCTGCAAAAGGGTCAGGGCCTGCATCAAATGTCAAAAATTTGCAGGAAAGCAGCAGCTCAGGTCTCTGTCGTTAAATCCGGTGGTGGTTTCAGAACCTTTCCAGCAGTGGGGACTAGACTTCATTGGGGAAATTCACCCTGCTTCCAGTGGGCAGCACAGGTGGATCCTGGTTGCTACATATTTCTTTACCAAGTGGATTGAAGCTATCCCTACCAGGAGTGCTTCCCACAAGGTAATCATTGGGTTCCTGGAGGACCTCATCACAAGGTTTGGCTACCCAAATAAGATTGTCACTGATAATGCAGCCGCTTTCGGGTCTGAACCATTAGCCAAGTTCTGTGAATAGTTCGGGATCAAACTCATTCACTCCACCCCGTATTATCCACAGGGCAACGGTTTAGCAGAATCCTCCAACAAAATCCTGATAAGGATCATCAAAAGGCTGCTGGAAGACAACAAGAAGGCCTGGCATTCCAAATTAAAATTCGCTCTATAGGCCGACCGAGTCACCACGAAGAGATCTATCGACGTCTCTCCTTTTCAATTATTCTATGGAACGGAGGCTGTTTTCCCCTCTCAGTTAGCCCTCCCTGTAGCGAAATTCCTCCAAGACCATCAGGAGGAACCTGATGACATGATCAGAAGGATTCATCAGCTAGTGGAAGTCCAACAAGCTAGGGAGAAGACGGTGGACAGAATTCAAGACCATCATTAGATGATCAAGCAGGTTTTTGATAGGAAAGCCAAGAAAGAGGAGTTTCAGATAGGGGACCTGATACTGAAATGGGATGCTCCTAAGCAAGACAAGGGAAAGCACGACAAATTTGAAGCCCTGTGGATTGGGCCCTTCAGAATCTCTGAGACCTTCTCAAATAACACATACAGGTTGCAGGATTTGGAGGGTGAAGAAGTTTTCGGCAGCCCAGTAAATGGGCATTTTCTTAAAAAATATTTTGTCTAGGCCTTCAGTGGCTCCTATGTTTTGTAAATATTGCCTTTTCTGTTCTTTGTTTTTACTTTTATTGTTTCGGCTTAGTAAGTGACTCCATAGCCCAATAGCAAGGCACTGAAGCTGCAGAAGGAGTTCTTAGAGCATCACAGGGACGACTCTATCCCCCATGGAGCCTAATGTTAGCGATAATTCTTGTCACGGGCTCTAGAGCATTTGGGTCTGCAAGTTGCACGAAATGCTCAAGTGCAGCACAAGAGAATCCCTGTTTTTCCAAATAGCAAGTCAAGTGAGCGGGAAAAATGTCGTCGGCAGCATCCAAGGTCTATTTTGCGAAGCAGATCAATGGTCGGTGGGTAATTGTAGTCAGTCGAGTCACGCCAAGTATAGCGCGGAAGTTTTTAAAGGAGTGGACGGTTAGAAGCCTCCTTAGAGAACTCGTGAAGTAACGAGGGCTGTTGATCATGATCAGTTTATGCGTGGGTTCATTTATTGAACTCAGGGTTCGTGAGTTTGAAGGGCGGACCATATCCTTTGGTTGTGCGAGACCGTGAGTCGCGAGAATTGTCGAAAAGATCTCAGCCGTCCATCCCGGAGAAGTACATGCCGCACGATCGAGCTCCATCATCTCCTTGCCCTTCGTAACTTTGAAGAACGAGCACCAGCCTCCTCCCAGCCGCAAGACGCGAAGCGCCGAAAGCATTCAAAACTCGGGCCCACAGTATCGCCGAAGTGTTTTCAGTTGTCCGACCAGAGGGGACACCTGGCAGCAAGAAGAGTCATCTCGGCGCCTCGCTCATCGCAACTCCAACACGCAAAAAATAGTTCCATCATATCCCGATATGTGAAGTAGCGAGAGCATTCAAGACCTGGGGCCCACCGCAACATCGGATGAGTTTAGAACCGTCATATTTGAGGGACGCGTGGCACCAGATTGCACCGTCTCGGCATATCGCTCATTGTGATTTCGAGGAGCGAGGAGCAGCCCCTACATACTCGCGAACGCTAAAAAGCGCCATGGGAATAGGCACGTGGTCACAGCCCGTGGGCACTTGGAAAAAGAGAGGACCTACGTAAAGGAGGCCGAAGCGCCGAGTTCAATTGCAGAGAGGATCACCGCGGCCTCCAGGTGCCATCGGACCCGATATTAATACTGTTTCTAGTATTGGAGTAAATGAAAGCAAGAGTGGGTGGTTGAAACCTCCCTTCGTTCATTAAGTGAGGGGATGGAGGGTTTGGCAAGCCGTCTGCCCAAAGAAGTCCTGTGTATCTATTTTCTCAAAGGCGCCATGCTAAAGTCTTCAACTCAACAGAGAAGTCTGCGCACGCTAGCTCAGCTACCCTCTTAGCAGGGGCCATGTGTAGTTAAGATGGCGTTCAAAGGAAGATATCAGTATGAGTTTGACTGAAGGGACATCAAGCTGTGAGTCACTGGGCATGCCTCTATTAGGCAATTTTTCCTGAGTATATAGGCTTAGTTGTTGTATTTTGTAAGTATTGATGGTTGAGCAGAGCTCCCGGTTGTAAAACTTTAATAAAGCATTGTTTTATGGTTATTTCTAGACTTCTAAGACTTCTTGCCTTATGAATGCCAATTTCTTTACATATTTGTTATACTGTGTTAGAGTAGCTCGGAATTGGAGGATCCAGTTGAGTTGTAGCTGTTATAGGATGATGTTGTAATGGATCACTGTAATGGTTACAAAGTCTCTAATCGGTTCCTGTGATTTCCTTAACGCTGAATGACTTAGAATTGGAGGATCCAGTCAAGTCTTCTCTTCAGTTTCTTGAAGCCCTGAACCAGGAGGATCCCGCGTTCAGAGTTTTTCCCCTACAAACCGTTGTAAGCCTGTTGCCCAGAGCTGTTTGTTCACCTTTCTTACTAAGTCTTCCACCTGCTCATCTTTTAATCAACCCACTGGTTGAAGTTAGGATTCCAGACCTCCTTTGTTCTTTACATACCAGATCCAGTCCCCGAGTTAGAGTAATATCTCCTTGAGTCTTTATCTCCATTTGATCACCCCTTTATAAACAAATCGTGACATTAAACTGATGGGTGTCAGGCTCTGCTCCTGCTAGCAATCCAGGAGTGACTTCCGACACTAACACACCCTATCTAGCCAACCACATATATAGATTCACAAGACTACTCTTTGCAAGATCTACTTAAATAAAATACTTTACCTAATATCCATTCATGAAACCATTATATGAAATCAAAGCGATTTTACCTCATATGTTTGTAAGAACACAAATACTTCTATATCTTCCCAAAATCCTCCAAAGCGTTTCTTTTTATTATCCAATGGGAAGAGGTTGTGACAACTAATTGCCACAAGCCCTTCAAGAACAAAACCAATGAAAGTGTGGCAATAATGAGAGAGATAGAGAGAATGGGATGGTGAGAAACTAGTAGCATAATAGTGCAATAATGAAAGGTGAAGAAAGAGTGAGTGAGAGGTCTCTTAAATAACATGAGAGGCTAAGGAGACCCCTCTTGGATCTTCAACATGTGTCAAACATCCAAGGGAAAGGACAACTCATGGAGAAAATCAACCAATGAGGGAAGAGGCTTTTAGGGTGAGGGGAATGGAAAGAAGGTGAAGTGGAAGGTTGAGTTGGCCTCATGAAGGAGGCATATTGGCTAAGAGGGAAGGTCCACACTTTGCTTCAAGGCATATTTCAACTTAGTGTTCGATGTTTCCATCTAACAATGTGAGGTTTCCACTTCCCAAGTGAGTTAATAAGGGAAGGCGTGAGCTAAAAGGAGGAAAGCATGAGATTTCATGAGGAGTATGGGTGGAGTGTGTTGGCACACTCCTTAAGAGAATGCGACTGGTGGAGGAGAGGCCACACACTTTAATCAAGAAAGAACCTTCTAATTTGACGTGGGATAAAGCATGGAAAGAGAGGAATGCGTGAGGTAAGGAAGGGACGATGTGAGGTAGGAGTGAGAAACAAATGCTTGAGGTAGGACATGGAAGGATGAGGAAAGGCGTATGGGATATGGAAGGGACCCACGACCCATTCAAAGAAGAGTTTCCAAGTTAAACGTGACACTTCCAAGCTTTATGTGAGGATGTGAAGGCGTGGAGAGTGGGGACGTGAGGGAGAGGTGGAGGGAGTGTGGATTCCACACTCCTTAGAGGTAGGTGAGTGGGTGAGAAGGGTGCATAAGTGGAAAGGGGGACCCATAACTCATATAAATGAGTTATTAAATCAAATTAAAGAAATAAAACATGCTCACGTGGGGAAGGGGACGTGAGCCCAAGGTAGGGAAATAATTAAAACTTAAATTTAATTAAATGTGGGTTTAAAAGGTGGGTAAAGGGTGTGGGTAGGTTAGGTGGGGTCCCTCTTCATCATTTCCACTTATTTCAATTGATTTGGTCCATTATTACATAAATTAGATTTTCCCATGTTCTGGGTTTGGCAATTAAAATTGTCGTTTTCCCGAAAAAAACTCCTAAGTGGAAAAAAAACCTAGCAAAACTTGTCCAACTGAGTTGAAACTTGGTCCACGGGTGCAGGGGGTCTCATTAGCTTTATTTTGAGTACAAATACCCCTATTTCAAATCCTGAGACCTAAGTTTTACATTAAATACTCAGAATTAATTAATTAATTAATTCGGAACCTTAAAAAAAACCTAGCTATACTTGACGGAATTCCGCGAAATTTCACGTGCTGTCTTACATGGTCATTTACATCATTCCTAAACACTATATACCTAGGAATAACTTCATTAGAACGCCTTTCACCACTTTGGAGGATTTATTGGGTGGGAGTGAAAAACTCAAGGGAGATTAACCCGGCTAGTTAGGCACATTAACCTCCTGAGGATAAAAAACACTCAGCGAAAGGAACTCTCCTAATGAGGAAACCCTAAGGAAACTGACCTAACATGATCCATGTATACTTATTACAATATTAACCCACGCAGGGGTGCGGTAATCCCACTTACAAAATTTGTGCTGGAGGCAAAAAATTGCCCTGTAGAACCAAAAAGTCTTCAACATGTTTGCATCTGATGATGCATTACTTCATGGCACATGGAGTTGACCCCCTAGTTGAATAGGCGGTCAATAGAAAGCACATGAGAGGGGGCCAAGGTAAGTCACAACGTTCATCCACCTAGGAAAAACGTCAATCCCCCTAGTGGAGCGTAACTTTTTGATGTGGAGGGGGTGTAAAGGGTTGGAACAAGTTGAAAAAGGTAGGGAGGGTCAATGTTATGCTTAGGGAGTCTCTCTCTAACCTTTTTTCCATCATTTTACATCCTCTAAAATCATTATTACAAATTTACATTTTTGCCATGTTTGGATTTTAGCAATTAAAATTGATGTTTTAGACTAACTGACACTCCGGGTGGACTAACCCATGGCTAAAGTTGTCCGACTAAGCTGAAACTTGGTCCATGGATGTAGGGAGTGCTATTACATTTATTTTGAGCACAAATACCCCTATCAAAAGTCCAAGGACCTAGTTTTCACAATTATTGTTAAAAAATAATTAAACCTCCAAACTTAGGAAAATTTAATTAAAAATTAATTAATTAAAAAAAACTAGTCTAGACTCGACGGAATTTCGCGAAACTTTCTAATATGTCTTGCATGGTCATTTACAATGACTCCCTATAATATTTACCAAAACATAAGCCCACTAGAACATCGTTCACCACTTTGGAGGAATTATTGCAAGTGTGAGGGAAAAACTCAAGGGAAATCAATAAGGCTGAAAAGCCCAATTGATAAACTAAGGATAAAAAACCCTCGGTGAAAGGAACTCTCCCAGTGAACCGATCCAAAGGTAACTGACCTATACATGACTCATGCAGAGCTATTACATTATTAACCCATGTAGGGGTGTGGAAATTCCAGTTACAAAAATAAGTGTTGGGGCCAAACATGCCCTGTAGAACCAAAGTATTCAACAACATGAGCATCTGACGATGCATCTCTTCATGGCACGTGATTTGACCACCGGTGCTAAATGGGCGGTCAACATCTGGCTCCACATGGGGATGTGTGTTCGATCTTCTCACTTGAGACAGAGAGCATACGAGAATCCAACACCTACAAAATAGAGTGCTCACCGGAGTGCACACCAATAACCAACATTAGAATACATTTATACATGATTAAATCAAACGAATGATATATACAACATTTACATAGTGAAATACTAAAGTACAACATCATAATTTTACAACAAATAAATCTATAGTACAAAAGAAATTTCTAAGTACATAATTACATAATGAATGAAATAATACAAAATTGAAATACAAGGAGAAAGGTTAGAGATACGTTACAAAGGGTGTCCATTCAGACACCAAGTTGCCCCATCATTTGTAAAAGAGCTTGAATTTTTGCACATTCCTCGGAATGTTAATGGGCTCACCATCTAAATGGTTGAGATGAAAAGAATTCGTCCCTACTATTTCTTTGATCAAATATGGCCCTAACCATAAGTTGTCAAATTTGTCGTGTTTCCCAGGTTTCTCTCTGCCTTTATCCCATAATAAAACTGTATCCCCAATAATGAAATCCCTCTATCTGGCTGACCTGTCGAAAGATTTCTTAAACTTAACCTGATTTTTGCAATTCTGATCATAAGCCTTCCTTCTGATTTCATCTAACTCATTGATCTGATTGACCATGTTCTGAACTGCATCCTGCTCTGTGGAAGTGTCCTCAACTGACCAATAAGTAGGATGTCTAAGATGCA
Source organism: Picea sitchensis (assembly GCA_010110895.2). Classification (NCBI taxonomy): domain Eukaryota; kingdom Viridiplantae; phylum Streptophyta; class Pinopsida; order Pinales; family Pinaceae; genus Picea; species Picea sitchensis. Next base: position 4,508 of record SNQJ01S0256645.1, on the reverse strand, counting down.
CTGGCAACCTAGCTTCCAATCCATACACTAACTCAAAAGGACTCTTTCCAGTAGCTGCTTTCTTTGTTATCCTGTCTTCCCATAACGCATGTTTGATTTTACTATCCCAAGATCTTTTATTATCACCAACTATTTTCTTAACAATGGTCATTAAATTTTTATTACTTGACTCTGCCTGACCGTTTCCTTGGGGATAGTAATCTGATGCATGTGATAAGATAATACCATACTTGAAGAAAAAAGATAACATCTCAGCTGAACAAAATGCCTGGCATTATCTATCACTATTTTTGAGGGGACCCCAAATCTAGTTATAATTCTGTCTTCTAGGAAATTCATAACTACCTTTTCAGTTGCTGACTTTGTTGGAATGGCTTCAACCCACTTTGTAAAGTAATCTGTTGTTGTGAGAACCCATGAATAACCATTACTTGAATTATTATTAAACTTCCCGATGAAGTCCAAACCCCACTGCTAAAAAGGTGCTTCAACCACCACTGGTTGCAAAGGGAGTGCTGCTAACTTTTGCTTTCCTGTGAAAAGCTGACATGGCTCACATTTTCGAACAAGCTGATGCACGTCAGAAAATATGGTGGGCCAATAATATCCTGCTCTAAGTATTTTGTGGGTAGTAGTTTTAGCATCAAAGTGTCCACCACAAAATCCTCCATGGAATTTATTCATTAGTTTCTTTGACTCAACGTCATCCACATATCTAAGGATAACTCCATCAGGATTATTCCATCCTAACCCATCTCTAGTAAGGACATACTTAGAAGATTTTAATCTTAAAGCCCTTTTCTTGTGTCCTACTAGATGGCTTGGACAAGTTAGATTTTTGAAATAAAAGATGATGTCTTTGTACCATTCCAGTTGTTCCAACTTTAATAAGTTAGGATGTCAATCTTCATTATTGACTTGGTTAACCATATCCAAGGACTTCTCATTACTTTCTGTCAACATTTTAGCAAGGCCTTGACCCTTAATCAATTTTGTTGGTCTAATCTCCAAATCATATTCTTTGATTTTAGCAATCCATCTACCCCTTGAGCCCAATCCTTCCACTTGTGATAAACCATCCTTAACCACAGGATTAGGAACATAACCAATCACTTTGGAATATCTAATGAAGACTCTGAGATGTTTGAGTGATTTTACTAAGGCATAAGCCTGTTTCTCAAACATGGGATACTTAAGCTCTGAATTTTGCAAGGCCCTACTCATATAAGCAATAGGCTGATCATGGCCTTGGTCATTTTTCTGAAGCAACACACCAGCAATAGTGTCTTCAGAAGCAAAGGAAAACATATGAAAGTCCTTATTATAGTCTGGGCTAATAAGGACGGGAGCTTCACATATGGAAGATTTAATACATATGAAATCTTGCTTACTTTCTTCACTCCACTCAAATTTAACATCCTTCTTAAGCAACTTATATATAGGTTTCATAATCTCAGCATAGTTAGGAATGAACCTATGGACAAAATTAGTTTGTCCTAAGAAGGATTGGAGATCTTTATTTGATGCAGGCAAGGGAACCTTGCTAATAGCCTCAACTCCCTCTGGGTCTAACTTGACCCCTTCTTTTGAAATTATGTGGCCCAATAGTTTTCCTTCAATCACCCCAAAGACTGACTTAGCAGGATTCAAAGAAATTCCAAACTCCCTACATCTGTCCAAAACTTGCCTAAGGTGGGTAATGTGAGTTTTCCCATCCTTAGAAAATACAGTCAAATCATCCTGATATATTTCAATTAATTTACCAATCAACCCCCTGAAGGCATAAACCATAGCTCATTGAAAAGTATCTCCAGCATTTGATAAATCAAATGGCATCCTGAGATATTCAAAAGTTCCCCATGGAGTAGTAAAAGTCGTCTTATGCCTATCTTCATCTTTAAGTCTGATCTGATTGTAACCTGAAAAACCATCAAGCATGGAAATCATTCCTGATCTTGTTACTCTTTGAAGTAAAGTTTCCATCTTGGGAAGGGGATAGTTGTCTTTTGTGCAAGCAATGTTTAAGTTCCCGAAGTCGATGCAGATACAAATTTTCCCATTCTTCTTCCTAGCAACAACTAAGTTCAAACACCAAGAAGAATGTCTAGTTTGTTGAATAATATCTGCCTCTAGCATTTTCTGTAACTCCTATTGGACAAGAGGAGCTAACTTTGGGTTTAACTGTCTCAACTTCTGTCTAAAGGGTTTAGTATCTTCCTTAAGAGGAATCACATGCTGAATCACATCCTCCCTATAGACATTCAGTTCCTCATAGACAAAGGCCAGGACATCCCTATATTCCTTTAATAATTTAACAATTTCATTCCTTTCTTCTATAGGGGTAGTCTTGCCTACTTTAATCAATCTCGGTTCTTCATTAGTTCCGATATTGACTTCTAGGTAATCACATATCTTTTTCTTTGATTCATATTTTATCTTATAACCATCTTGCCTGTCAAAATCCCTTTCTGAAGAAACCACTCGTTTCGGTGGGGCATTTACCTCATCATCATTTTTTGTGTAATTACAACCTTCTTCTTTCAAACTTATGCCTAATTTTGAAAATTCATGTATGTGAAGTAAAAACTTGACCATCTGTTTGTCGTCATCAAAAACCTGCCAGTGTGTAATGTCCCCCACCTCTTAGAGAGGTGATGAGGAGACTCATTGGCTTGGGCACCCCCACTAGGTCATAGTCTCACACAGAGAGGGGGAAAGTCAAGAAGTTAAAAGTTATATTTTTAAGTTGACTTAAG
>SNQJ01S0256644.1:508-12494 GCA_010110895.2 Picea sitchensis | reverse complement strand
TTTTTTTTGACACATCAACCCTTTTCAAATTTCAAATTTATCAGTTGTGGAAAAGAAAACAATAACGTGATACCTTCCAGATAGACATTAATAATTCTAGATAGAAATTATGTTTCCGTGAAGTATACATATCACAAGTAAAGGTTTATGACTGGTTCTGGTTTTTGGTACTTGCGTTTTCGTATATCCCTTTACGTATCCGCCACCAGTTCCGTCTCTTGTCTGTCCATCTCTTGAGCCTTCCTATCAATCCCCTCGATCCCTATAAATAATATTTCGCCATGCTTTCTGACATCCTTACCTTCACTGTTCGTCTGTATGTAAATTGGTGGCGGTATTCGGCTATACTAGCTCGGTGCTTCGGACGTTAGGCCGCTGTCGGCGCTTCGTGAATCGGGTATGTTAAATACTTCGGCATGTATCCCTGTTTTAATTTCTCGGCATCGCATAGGTTTGGCTGAAATTTCTTGCAGAAGTTTGCACTGAACGATCGGTAACGTTTGTTTCGAAGGCAAAAGCTTTAAAATAATAATTTAAGATAAAAATAAAATAATCAGTGTCTATGGTGGTGTAGATCAGTGGGTGAGAGAGTGCGTTGTTAATAAGGTATTCAGTAAGTTAAGTTAGGCATTTAGAGCATAACAACTATTAAAAATCAATGATTTTTGGGAATACAGAGAATGTTTCTAAAACTGTATCCAAAAATAATCTTTAGAATAAATTAGAAAAGTAAAAGTTTCTCTTGATTGAATTTAGAGCATTAATGTTTTTAGGAAGGATTTTTGCATGATGTTTATGATTTACTTTTCCAATATATTTTGCAATATATTCAAAAAGTGAATAGTTCATTTTGACATGATGGTTGGATAAACTTATATGAAAATGGTGTTGTTAATTTAAAGGGTACTCAAAGTTGATAAGAAAAATTTAATTGTAATATAGGATTGAAAGCATGTTTGGAAAAATTAGGTTATGCTCTCACTCCTTAAGATTCATATTGTTCTTATGAAAATGTATCTTTTTTATCTTAATAAACAACTAGCATTTCTCATGGATTTTTATTCTAACACGTGTATCTTAGTAAACATAGACAAAACAAAATTGTTATAATCAAAGAGAAAAAATCTAAATTAAGATAGTCAAACAAAAAAATAAATTAAGATAGTCAAACAAAAACATATAGTTTATGATGTTTTTGTGTATGACAATAAGAACTTAGAGGAAGTTTATTTACACAAATATTAAAGTGGACCTTCATCAAAAAATTAATTGAAACTATAGCATTGAGAAAAGATTAACACACTGTGCAAAGCAATTGTGGGAAAAGAAAGAAATTCTTCCTTGAGACTTTCTTCATTCCAAGTATCTCACATGGATGTGAAGTTTGGGACTTAATAGTATCTATAGGATTGTGGAGGAAGGTAAAACAAATCTAAAATATTTTTTATAATTTGTAACCTTAAATTTAAAACTAATATGTCTTATTTTATACCTATCTAACATGAAATGAAAGAGGCTTCCGTAAATTGCTTCAATCTGCACTAAAATTCCCTCCAATACAAGTGAGGTTGAAATAAAAAGTCTCTCCAATGCAAGTGAGGTTGAAATAAAAAGTCTCTCCAATGCAAGTGAGGTTGGAATAAAGATGATATGTCATGGCTAAACCATTGATTCCCTCTAATGTAAAAGGTGTTGGCATAAATATACTAACTTTTTTCTAAACTATTGGAGAATAGAGAAGGATATCACTCAACAAAATATTAATGCCATTAAAAATATTATCACCTCTAAATTTAAAGAAGAATTTTGTTGCCATAATAAAATAGAAGATCATACACAATTAACAAATTATAAAGAGATCATTAGCCTCAATGTAAAAGATCAAAAATATATTTTTTTTATCACTATTTTCTAGAAGAAAATAAACATTGCTAAAATATATTAAGAACCCATAGCATGTAACATAGTTAAGAGGTTGAAATATTCTTAAAAGAATTTAAGATGATATAATTTATCATTCTTTTGATAATAAAAAGTGATGAATAAAAACCACATTTCTAACTTCTTAACTTATCAAAATTATGAAAATTTGGAAAAGCTTCTATCCAATTTATAAAAAAAAATATGAAAATACAATTTTAAACTAAATCTAAATTTCTTATAATTTTTTATCATTTGTAAATGGTAACAATCTTTTTCCCTTTTCATCGTAATCAACATTAATTTTTGAAAAATTATAAAATTATATATACAATAACTTTTATATATATATATAATTTTACATATTTCAAAATTTTATAAAATTATTATTTTATTTTTAATTCTCCATTGATGTATAAGTTGGAAGTTTTGAAAAATGTGAAATGAAAAGGATTGCAATATAAAACATGGAAAATAAAATCAACAATCAATGTTTAATGTATGTGGTCATTAATACTTAATGTATGTGGTTAATAATGCTTAAGTTGTAATTGCTTTAGTGTATGTGGTGATTAATGATGTTTGTAGTTTTATTTTTTTTTAAATTGATTATTGTTAGATTTGTTGGAAAGGTAATGAGAGAATCATGCTTTGTACAATCTTATACTTTTCTGAATATAAAACGTATTTTTTTCGTTGAAAAAAAAAAATGAGAAAATCAATAATCAAATTTTAAGAAATTATTTTTATAAGGAAATTAAATTTTTTTAAATAAATTTTAATATTATCATATTTATATAAATTGATTTTTTTAAATTATTTTTATTAAAATGATTTAAATAATAAATTATTTTAATTTCATTTATAACTTATTTCAATTGATCATTTTATCAACTACAATTTTTAATATTTGTCAGTTTTTAATTTATTAGTTATATAAATAATATTGTAATTACAATAAAAAAATAAAATTATTTTTTAGAAAAACATGAATCAAATTATGATTGTGTAGTTATAATAAAAAATAGCAATTGTTCTTTCTGATATATGAATCCCATTGTGATTTAAATCTTAATAAAAAAAATGTTATTTTTTATTTCATTAAATATATAAATGATTTTGTAATAATAATAAAATTTTAAAATTACTTTTTAAATAACTAATAATTTGAATTATAAATAAAATCCAGTATTAATTTAATTAATAAAATTTGTATTCTTTAATGTTCAAAATAATTGGAGTGTGGACTTTGCCGCAAAAGTCTGAGGAAACCCTGGCGCGCTGCCTATTCCCTTTGGTGTTTATGCTATGGGTGGGATGAATCTGGATGCCCCACCGAACTTTGAAGATGACATTGCAGTTTTCAAAAAACTGATCGAATCTGTATGCAATCCTTCTGCGCGACCCACACACTCCCAATTCGTAAAGAAGCTTGCCCAAATACCAGAAGTGACAATATCGCGAGAAGCAGCAAGAAGGAAATCTCCTCGACCAGTCTAACTTTGGATTGCGCGGAACTCACAACCTTTGATTCAGGGAAGAATGAAGCATTTCTTTTGCGGTAAGTGTTTTTACATTTTTTACTTTGAGCTTAAAGAAGGGATCTTATTTTTGGTAGTGGCCTTTATTTTTTTTTTGGCCCAAGGGAATTATATTTAAATAAATGACTCCAGATTTCGATCTCGAGATTATCTCAGCAGTTCTTGTATGGGTCAGCCTCCCCCACCTACCCTTCTGGTGATAGGGACAAAGTTATAAGAAGTATTGGGGACTCTTTAGGGAAATTTATAGATAGATCTGGGATGTTCTCATGTGCAAGAATCTGTGTAGAGGTAGATCTAGAAAAAGTCCTTCTCGAAGCTATTAAATTAAAATTGGATGGTTGGATCCATATAAAAAAATTAGACTATGAACAACTTCCTTTCAAATGTAAAGTGTGTCATGAATATGAAAACTTTGCTTGAAGTTTCCCTAAGAACAAGCATCCTCAGGAAAATGTCGAAGAAGAATAGGAAAAAGGGTGTAAACAAACAAAAAAGAAGGTTAATGCACGAAGGAACAATGGGACAAAGAATGGAATAATAGGTATAAATGAAAACCCTAGAGGGTCTCAACCAAACGAGAGAGAAACCTCGAACCCAACCACAACAAAGAGAAAAATGCCAGTACATCAGCCAAATCCCCCATTGGCCTCACAAAACCCTTTTGATATTTTGGGGGAATCCTCTTCAGGAAAAGATGCAATGTTAGAACCAGTATTGAATCAACAACCAAGAAGAGACCACGTTGCTCATCTTGTTTCCCAATCAGCTGAAGATTCTAGCGATGAAGAAAAATTTCAGGAAGTTAATCAATAAGTGGCACAAGAACGACAACAAATAATCCACCAAGATTGAAACCCAACCAAGCGCACTGCGAGGCAATACGCAAAAAAGGGAGAGATAATAATGGAAAATAAACAAAAATATGGAAGGAAAAAAAACAAGGACCTACGAGGAGACGCTGCAAACAAAGAAAAAGATCAAGGAAAGTAGTAGTCCATAGAAAGCTCGATGATCAATGTTCCGAAAAAAAGAGGAAATAAAAACCAAGATCCAACCATCCCCAGTGGATGGGCCTCCTCCAATTCGCGTCAATCAAATTTCCTCCCCTGGAATTGCAGAGGCTTCGACAATATTCTCAAGGTCGAATCTGTCAAAGATCTTGTTTCACTTGATAAGCCCTTTGTAATCCTCATCTGGGAGGAAAAAATGGAGGAAATTGTAGCACTGGAAAACACGAAAAAGACACTCAAAAATAGCATCGGTCTAGCCATAAGTTCAATTGGAGTGTCAAACGACATCTTAACCCTGTGGGATGAAGAATTATAGAAACTTGAGGTATCATTTCATGTAAATCATTCGATTTGAAACGTTTTAAGAAATAAAGACTCTGATTCTAAGTACTATTTCATAAATGTTTACATTCCTAACCAATACTCGAAAAAGTTAGAATGTTGGTCCTCTTTGTTTATTTAAAATATTCCATAGATCTCAACACGATCATTGTTAGAGGGGATTTGAATACCCACTTTCATCAAGGAGATACAAAAGGGGATAATAGGGTTCGAGACCCCTTTAATGAAAAAATCTTGGAACCTTTTTCCAATTGGGACCTCCAAGATAGAAAACCTCTAAAAAGAAGATATACATGCAACAATACATGATCAAGCCTTAGCCACATTGAGGCTAGGATAGATTTCTTCCTAATTAGAAGTTCCTTCTGCCTCTCCTCCTTTGATATAGGGTTTTGCATCATTCCTTCCACCCTCTGTTTGCTTTAAAATATTTCATAGATCTGAACACAGTCATTGTTGGAGGGGATTTCAATACGCACCTTCGTTAAGGAGATAAAAAAGGGGGTAATAGGGTTCAAGACCCCTTTAGTGAAAAATTCTTGGACCTTATTTCCAATTGGGACCTCCAATATATCAAACCTATTAAAGGAATATATACATGGAACAATACATGATCAGGCCTTAGCCACATCTCAGCTAGGCTAGATTGCTTCCTCATTAGCAGTGACTTCTACCTCTCCTCCTTTGATATAGAATTTTGCATCATTCCTTATGCCCTATGTTTGCTTTAAATTATTCCATAGATCTGAACATAGTCATTGTTGGAGGGGATTTCAGTACCCACCTTCACGAAGGAGAGAAAAAAGGGGGTAATAGGGTTCAAGACCCCTTTAGTGAAAAATGCTTGGACCTTATTTCCAATTGGGACTTCCAAAATATCATGGAACAATACATGATCAGGCCTTAGCCAAATTGCATCTAGGCTAGATTTCTTCCTAACTAGCAGTGACTTCCACCTCTCCTCCTTTGATATAGAATTTTGCATCATTCCTTCCACCCTGTTTGATTTAAAATATTCCATAGATCTGAACACAGTAATTGTTGGAGGGCATTTCAATACCCACCTTCATCAAGGAGAGAAAAAAGTGGGTAATAGAGTTCGAGACCTCTTTAGTGAAAAATTCTTGGACCTTATTTCCAATTGGGACATCCAAGATATCAAACCTCTAAAAGGAAGATATACATCGAACAATACATGATTAGGCCTTAGCCACATTGTGACTAGGCTAGATTGTTTCCTCATTAAAAATAACTTACGCCTCTCCTCCTTTGATATATAATTTTGCATCATCCCTTCCACCCTATCATACCACAAACATGTATCCCTCTCTCTTAGCATCCCTCAAAATATTGGGCCTATTCCCTTTCATTTCAATCCTCTTTGGTTAGATTTCCCTATTGTCTATGATCTTGTTCATCAAGATTGGTCTAGTCTCGTTCAGGGATCTCTGAAATTTGTATGGGAAAGTAAATTGAAGGAAACAAAGAAAGTATTAAAATATTGGGAAAAATATGCATATGTTACCCCCACCCAAGAAAGATAAATCTGGTCGAAGGAGCTTGCTGCCATTCAACATCGAATAGAAGAAGTATCAGAAGTGTTTCTAGTCCAAGAAAAAGAGGTGCATCAGAGACTACACTACACTCCACCATGTGAAAAGTAGAAGAGAACTGGAGATTAAAATCGAGGAGCCTATGGCTAAAATATGGATACTCAAACACCTCCTTCTTTCATAAGAAATCACAATAATGGAGGAAAAAAACATAGTTAATAAAATAAAAACAGACTTCAGAGAGAATCCAGAAGATCTTGAGTAGATCAAGGACACAAAAGTTCATCATTTTGAAGCCTTGTACAATCAAAATAATGAAGATGATGCATTCGCTACACAAGAAATACTATAAAACATTCCTGAGTGTATGGCAACTCAAGAAAATTATACCCTTACAAAAGAAATTGTGGAAGTAGAAATTGTGCAAGCAGTTTGGAGCTTAGAACAAGATAACGCCCCTAAACCTGATGGTTTTTCAAGAATATTGTACAAACATTTATGGGAATTAATCAAGCCATATCTCAAGTTAATGTTGAATCAAGCACTAAGAAAGAAGAAGGTAGGGGGCATAAAAAACTCAACTTTCTTTGATTTAATTCCAAAAGAAACAAATCCTTCTAATTTTTCAAGATTCCAGCCCATCTCCCTCTACAATTATTCCTACAAGATCCTCATAGAAATTATAGAAAATCATATCAAGCCTTATCTATACAAGATGGTCTCTTATAATCAAGGTGGATTTATAGAAAACAAACAAATCACTAAAAATATAGTCCTAGTCCAGGAGGCAATTCACCCAAGAAGAATTTGCAAAGAGAAGGGCATGGTGATCAAGCTTGACATGGAAAATTAATTTGATCACGTTAATCACCCATTTCTATTCTCAGTTCTCAAAGATTATGGATTATCTAAGGCTTTGATAGAATGGATAAAATCTTGTATAGGAGTTCCTTGGATAGCTCCAATGATCATCGATCGACCAACCCATTTATTCAAACCCAACAAAGGATTATGGCAAGGATGCCCTCTCTCCCCTTATATGTATATCCTCATGGATGACTCCCTCAGTAGGAATTTAGAAAAAGAGTGAAGGATGGGAAGACTAGTAGGCATCCAAGTAGCTCAAGGTATGAAAGGAATTAATCACTCACAATTTGTAGATGACACCCTCCTCTTAGGAGTCACTTTTTCAATCATTGCAAAAAGGTTTAAGCGAGTACTAGATGATTTTTTCGCAGATTTAAGAGGTAAATTCAATAGTATCAAGAGAAGAATCTATGGCTGGAATATGTTGGGGAATCTCCAGGATGTGGTATCAAGAATATTTGATTTTCCAACCATTGTGGATTGGAGACACTTCAAATATCTGGGAATGCCAATATTTTTGAAATCATCCCACTCTCAGGCTTGGTAAGACATACTGAACAAAATAATAGATCAAATCCAAAATTGGGGAGCACGATGGCTGAATCCTACAGGTAATATAGTCCTCCTCAAGTTTGTCCTATCTTCCCTAACAATTTTTCAGTGTGCAGGACTTTTGGCTCCAAAAGGTATTCTAGAAAAAATTTCAAGGCATTTCATTAACTTCCTATGGGAAGGAGGGAAAACAAACACCAAAAATTTGCACTTAATCAATCGACATGCAATATGTCAAACCTCAGATAAAGGGGGGCTTGCAGTAAGAAATCCCAGTCTTTTGAATGTAGCTTTAGGAGCGAAAATAGCCCGACGTCTTGTCTTTAGCCCTCTAGACTGGTGGAAGTTAGTGTTATTTGCTAAATACTCCAGTGTCTCTTGTCTTCATTGTTTTGATGCCCCTCTCCCTCATACTAATGGATCGCTAATTAAGAGACTTTTAAAATATGCATCACCTTTACTTCAATCTAAATTATCATGGGCCACCGGGAATGGAGCATGGATAAATGTTTGGAATGACAGCATTATGGGAAAGGATCCTTTGTTAAAATTTGAAAATTTACTCCCCCTAAAAATTTAGTGTCTCTCAAAAGGCCTCATTTTCCTCCAGGATTTTTCTAACTAGACTTCCGATGGGATCTGGAATAGTTGAGAACCCCTATCCCCCTGATCACCTCCTCCCTATGGTCAATATTTGCTACAATAAGTTGGAAGGTTGTGCCCCAATTGACAAAAAAAAGACTCTCGAAGCTGGGGAATTTCATAATATTCAGTTAAGTAAGGTTACAAACATCTAATTGCAGAAACGCTAGGTCTGACACCTTAAACATTTTTGGCATTTTTTTGGTTAGGACCCTCCTTGCCTAAATTGGATACATTCATCTGGATTATGGTCCATGGGAAGCTATTAACGGAAGAAAATATTCAGAAACGGGGTATAGCAGGACCCTCTTGATGTCCCCTTTGTGTAGAAGCCTTTGAATCACTACAACATATCTTCTTTGATTGATCCTACTAAAAAAATATGGAATTTGTTGTATGCTCCACTCTCCGCCCATTATACCTTCAAATTGGACATAAATGTCTGTGCACTAGAAGTAGAGATATGATGGCAATTTTAACAAAAAAATCCTTTTTCACAATTATGGAGACAGATTCCAAAATTCATCTATTGGGAAATCTGTCTGTCAAGGAATAAATACATATTCCAAGATATTTCAAGCCCCCCGCAACACATCCTCTCAAAACCTCGTGGGTTAATTTCCAAAGTCTTTTCGCTCAAGACCTTTCTTGAAGATCCTCAAGTGAACCTAATAGATGTAGAGAAAAATTGGATCTCAAGCTTTCTCATGAAAATTACTCAATGGTTATCCACACCCCTATCTCTAGAACACTCCAAATTTGATTAGCAACTCAGGCTCAATGATTCATAATTCAAGATATCGCAGCAACAACAATAATCTCTAATACTATTTTTCGATGGGGCTTCATCATGTAACCCAGGGGCAATAAATGAGGGGGGAGTCACCCTTGACTTTGATGGAAAAAAGTTTTTGGAATTCTCATGGGAATTAGGATCAACCACTAACAATAGTGTAGAAGCATTGGTAGTGCATATGGGAATGCGCCTCATATTTGATAGAAGTCCCAACATAATGGTGGTAAGCAGGGACTCTAGCCTAATCATTAAGGGGATTCAAAGGCATATCAAAAACTCCCACCCCACCCTTGCAACAATTTTCTCATGTATCAGAGAACTTGAAAAAATATTTGAGAAAGTCAGCTATTACCATGTTCTTAGGATGAAAAATTATTTGACAAACTCTTTAGCTAAAGAAACAAAAAATTTGGAACAAAGCATTCTAAAAGTCAATAATGAGATCAAATATGAGATTCTCCCCTAAGTCATCAAGAAGTGGCCCTATGAATGTACGTTGGTGGAGACTAATCCGAATCAGGCAATGCACACAATCTATGATACCTGACCTAGAACCACACCTCCAACGTGTCGTACAAATCCAAAGACCCTTGGGACCCACTAAATATATAGACACCACGTCATGGATTTTTTTAATCCACCACTGGGTGCTCCCACGCATTAGAAACATGACATCCTCTCTCCCAAGTCCGATCACCCCTTCACATCAAAGATTCTCATTTAAGCTCGTCTCTATTGTACGGATCTCATTCCACTTTAGTTTCCCTACCCAAAACTCCGTCCTTGCACAAGCAACAGATACAGCTTTTGAGTTACCTGCGTCAACAAGAGTCACTTCTTCGCTTTGCTTGATATCATTTCATTCCATGGTGCCGTCCTCCCTCCCATGCGATCTAAATTTGCTGCAGTTAATCAATATTATGAAGGATGGTCAGAGAAAATTTTTGGGTAAGCGAGGAAAATGACTTATTAACACCAATCTACTGAGTTCAAGTTGGCTATGGACGCATAAACAATCAATTTCCAGGCTTCAAACTATGGGGTGACGCAACAAAGACTATTTTGTTAAATATATTGTACCCTCAACAGTATGACCGTACACTGCCAGCTGTACTGGACAGTTGTACTTTCTATTTTTGTACTGCTTGAGCATATATAGCTCAACCGTCTTACATTGTAATCATCTTATGAGTTCTGTACTTCTTCATACATTTGAATATACTGTTCTATTCTCTTCTCTCTGCATCTCTCTTTGCTTCACAATTTATCATGGTATCAGAGCTACAACAGTAAGCCTCTTCACACAGTCCGGAGAGCCACACGATCCACACAGTACAGAGCTTCACGGATCTTGAGAGCACGCCACATAGACTTTTCACAAAGCTGGGAGAGATGTCCGTAAGACTCTCTAAAAGATCGTCGTGAGAAGCTAGCGGAGGAAGTAGAGAACGTAGAAGAAGAAACCTGCACAATTTTCTCAAAGAACCGTCAAAGATTGACGCAGAAGAGCTGCAGAACGAAAGAAGTTTAAAGAACTTGAAGATTTCGCTTCAATTCATTAAAGATTCAAGCAGAAGGCTGAATCGTTTAAAGATTTTTGAAAATAGCTCAAATCTGTCAAAGATTGTAGCAGATCACGAAAAAATCATGAAATTCTTTCAAATCTTTGAAAGATTCACGAATCTTTCTTCCACAGGTGTAAAGAACGCATCTCAGGCGCAAAGAACAGCCACTGAAACCGTGAAATTCATCCTGCGAACGGTTCCAAGGCGGGAAACCATCCCAGAATGGACGAGGAGAGCACGGAAAGGGCGAAGGAATTTCAGCCATCAGATCTTGAACACAGGCCCGACAACCATTGGATCAACGAGAAGGTGCACGAGGTTTAGTCCTCTGCAGTGCACAGGAGTGATTTTGACTTGTAAAGTCGTGAAATCCTGACGTCATCTTGACCATCCGTTCAAGAGACACGTGGCGAGATCCTACTCCATCGCAAAATCGGGAATCGGGAGTTGGATGAGCGAAAGAATATGCTGTCCAAAAACTTTGATACGCGATATAGCGATACGATCTCAGCCGTCCGTTTGTCCGGACACGTGGCGAACATCGTAGCGCCCGTCGGCATATCGGTATTCGGGGTTTCAAGTTGTCAAAGAAATTTGACATCGCACCTCGCAAAATCGCGATACGCGAAATCCCGATCAGATCTCAGCCGTCCATATCTCCAGGACACGTGGCGGACATCGAGGGCGTCGTCAACGTATCGGCATTCGGAGTTTCAAGTTGATAGAAATTTGGAGCATCGCTATCCGCGATATCCCGAGGCTGAATCAGGACCGTTCATCCCTCCCTGACGCGTGGCGCAAATACGACGACTCAGAAAAAGTCCCGAAGAGGAAAGCGCCCTCGGCATATCGGAATTCGGCAAATCGGGAATCCTGAGAACAAGTGATCGGGTTTCTTTCTAGTGAAATCCCCGACGCAAATCTAGTCGTCCATCTGTTAGGACACGTGGAGGCGATGAAAGCATTTCGGGAAAAGTCCCGACAAGAAAAGGTCATCAGCATTTCGGGATTCGAGAGACCAAGAGGTCGCACGTTTAAATCGCAAAATCGCGAGGAAAGCACATGACCGTCCATCAGTTGGGATGCGTGGCAAAGATCAAAGGAATCGGGAAAGTCCCGAAAGGAAATGTGCCATGGGAAAATCGGCGATCGCGGAATCGAGGAGACAGAAAACCTCGACATCAGAAATCGTGAA
>SNQJ01S0256642.1:0-12494 GCA_010110895.2 Picea sitchensis | reverse complement strand
TGTGCAGAGTAGATCTAAGAAGGTACTTGATATATGATGGTTGTGTTGTTGTTTTGTTAAGATCCACTTGATACTCCCTTTGGTTGTAGACATATCTGTCCTGCAACCCCCTCATAACTGCTTCGGGTGAGACTGCATCTGCTACGTAGGTGCTTCCGAAAGGGACAATAGCTAGGGCTTGTTGCTGCACTCTTGGAGCTGAACCCTGGGTCTGCCCATGTTATATTATTATTGCATTGTTGTGTTATATCAGATCTATAGTTGTGCAGAGTAGATCTAAGAAGGTACTTGATATATGATGGTTGTGTTGTTGTTTTGTTAAGATCCACTTGATACTCCCTTTGGTTGTAGACATATCTGTCCTGCAACCCCCTCATAACTGCTTCGGGTGAGACTGCATCTGCTGCGCAGGTGCTTCCAAAAGGGCCAATAGCTAGGGCTTGTTGCTGCACTCTTGGAGCTGAACCCTGGGTCTTCCCATGTGCCAACAAATGGTTCCGTTGCTGGGACATGAATCTTCTTGAGGGAATGTCAAGGTAGTTTCCATTGAACACAAAGATTCATAAGTGGATATAGGATCAAGAGAAAGACTTCGCTGAAGCCCAAAACAAGAACCCTAATCTGAGTACAGAGGATTGGTTAGGAATATATATCTTCATCGATATACATGAGATATTCTTTGGAGGAATCCATCAGGAGTTATATGAGTGGTTATCTAGGTTAGTAGATACCCAATTTGAGATCAGATCTAGACCTCCTGTGGTTTGGACGTCGGTGCTAATCAAGAAGGTTAAGAGAGTCGATAACGTTGTCTCACGAGTAGTAGATCACTGGTTCGATAGCACCATTGGAGGGTATATCACCGAGTTTGTTGTTGACAGAGTAGAATCGTATAGCCAAGCCGAGAGATAATTTTTCAAGGGACACAGAGGAAAATTTTTACATTTTATGAAGTTAAGAATCAAGATGTTATTGCATAAAAAGAAAGTCTTGAAGATACAGTAGATTGGTTGGATTTGAAAAGGCTAATGTTCAAGAATTCGGATAGCGACAACGATGCAAACGATAGACATATGCGCAGTGGAAAAGTATTCAGAGGAGTTCATCTTGCGAACCTGTTCAAGCAGAACTACGGGGACGAGGGTTTCTACAATGGAGAAGAGGATTATTAGACAGACGAAGAACATTCAGAATGCACTAGGGCAGAGGAAGGGGAAGCCGAAGAACTTCGTCGGAACGAGCCAGAAACCTCAGGAACTGCGCAGACTACTAAAGTAAGTACTATTAATCCTCCCATTGTTTCAGTAGCATTAAGAAATCAGAGTAATCAGAGTCACTAGAGTGTTTAGAGCACTGTCACTAGTAGTCCACCACATACTCAGTCAGGAACCCTAGGAAGATCTATGGCAAATGAGATGAGGATCCTTATCTTCAAGGGAGATGGATCTGAAGATCCTGATCAACATTGGTTCCTATGTGAAGTTGTGTGGAACATTAAGAATGTCACCGATGAAGCTGTTAAAAGAACTCAGTTCAATACCACTCTAAGGGCTTGCGTGATGCGCTGGTACATGAAACTTGTCCAAGGACTTGCGCAGCCTAAACCACTAAATGAGATCAAGAATGCATTGATTGCAGAGTTTAAGAAACCTAAGTCGGAGTCACAATGTATTATATAACTGAAAGAGATCAAGCAGAAGGTAGTCGATCCCGTTTGGGAATTCGATCAGAGATTCAAGAGCTTAACCAACTGATTGACTTTTCAGATCCCAGATGCAACAAAGTTCCTCTGATGCAAAAAAATATTTCTTCACAGACTGAGGCATTGGAGATCGCCATGAATCTCAAATCAACCCCTATGGGAGAATCCAACTCAGGTATGATTCAGATCTTGAGTCAACTAACTAGTTTGTCTCTACAAGTCAAAGATATGAAGAAAGACAAAGGAAAATACAAAAGAGAAGACATATGGTGTGTTAGATGCAAATCAAAAGGCCATGACAAGGAGCATTGTCCCCTATTTCATGAATACTTGGCCTCGGGGGCTCCAAGCCCTTTGAAGCAAGTCACATTACCCTGGTGCGTAGTATGCAGAAACATACATCTCCCTGGTGAGTGTTATTACATGAAGAAATACGTTCAGACACCCACAAATTTGTATGGCACATTCTGTAAGTCAGTAGGGCATGATGATAGGGATTATAGAGCTTATGACCTCATGCACGAAAGATCAAGAGATATATACAAAATTCAAGGCGAAGTACAACAATAAGGAAACACTATGTCGTATAACTCTCAAGGAAGAGGAAACTTCAATCCTCGCAGTGGATTCAGAGGAGGAGGACGAGGAGGAGGTATGAGTTGAGGACGAGGATAGATAATCTTTTATAACTACACACAACCAGGACACTTGGAAAGGGACCGTCAAAACCCTTGTACCACTTGCATTTATTGCAACTCTTTTTAGAATGTTATTGAGGAATGCCTTGTGCTACTAGCTAAGCTTCAGGAAAGACGAGGACCTCAGCAGAATCCACAAGTGCAAATAATATATGTTGAACCTCGCAGAGAAGACCCTACAGTTGTTGTTATTACTAGAAGAGGCACTGCTACAAGAGAGGATAGACTGACCCAAGGAAAGATCACAAAAGACTCAGGAGTCAGGAAAGCTATGGAGAAGACACAAACTTTTGATGCAAATAAAGAAAGACAAATATTCGAGGAGGAAAGAAAAGAGTTCAAAGGAGACCAAGGTTCTTCATCAAAGACAAGACTAGAATTAAGAGAATATGGAATGCCTGGAGCATTTTATCAGTCTGCTTCGCCAAAAGAAGGAAAAGAGGTAAGCAAGCTCATGGAATTTCTATATACTTGTATTAAGTTGATTCAGGATGAGAACGTTATACAAGAGCTACAAAATTTAATCAGACAATATGAGCTAGGAAAGATAGACCCCTTACTGAATAGGGCAGTACACCAAATTGCAAGAAGGAGAAGGACAAATAAAGAATTACACTTGAATGCTCAAATAGGAAAGTATGACATAGACTATGTGGTCCTTGACTTAGGGTCGGAGGTCAATGTCATGATGAAGAAAACATGGGCACTGATGAGAAAACCGAAGTTGATCTATTCCCCTATCAGGCTTAGGATGGCTAACCAACAAGTTGTCATCCTGTTTGGACGATTAGAGCATGTCCCTGTGGACATCGATGGAGTAAGAACGTTTGCAGATTTTGAAGTAATTGAGATAGTTGTTGACAACTTCCCTTACCCTGCGCTTTTAGGAATTGATTGGGCCTTCAATAATTCTACTGTGGTTGATTTAAATAAAAGATGTATGACATTTGAAAAGGATGGCCTTAGGGTCATTGCACCTTTAGATCCAGATGAAGGTCAACGATACACAAAACCCATTAGAAAGGAAGACCACGCATACAAACTTGAAAACATATACAAACTGACAGCCAGACAACAGGATTACATTAATCCTACAACCGATGGGAACCTAAGCTAGCGAAGTGACAACACATGTTCATCAGATTCAGAAGAAGCACTGGAGAACTGGCATAACCAGATGTATGAAGTATCTACAAGGAGATGTGCTATATTAACCAGAGAGGTTCGCTGGATCGACACAACAGTGAGTAACTTACCCACATTTGATGGTTTGAACCCTTTAGAAGCCTTCCTATTAGACTTTGAAACAAGTGTACAAATACAACATAGATTGTTGGCAATGGATGAGGCCTTGAAAACCACACCATCTAGATGGTGGGGGACACACAAAAGTAATATCACAGACTGGATACAATGTCGTACTTTAATGATAGCGCGGTTCTCAGCACAAGTAGAAGGTTGTGAAGTTTGGTACACAGGACAAAGCTACCCAAAGGACCATGTGAAAAACTGCGAAGAGGCCTGGAGCGATATTCCTCGAGAATAGTGGGTGCACAAATTCATTAACACGCTGGATATGACCCCTATCAACTGGTACCTTCAGGCGGAGTTGCGCCTCATCATTGCATATTGGGAAGGTATGACTCAGAATTTTGTAACCACCTTTTTATTTGAAAGTCAATATCCTTCAGTAGATCAAGCATTACAGATTGTGAGACAAAAAGTATTCGAGGAGGCATCTAGCCTCCCCTTAGAACAAGAAGAGGACGAATGGATTGCACCCCTCCAGAAACTGCAAAGCTATTATAACATCAATGTTGATGAAGACGATGATCCGAGGAAGGTGAACATCGCCGAAACAGAAGGCCAAAGAGATGTGGAAGGACCTGGAATTGAGCAACCATTCATTGGAAAGCCAATCAAGATTAAAAAATTCAATATTGGGATAGAGGAGACATCGAAGCTTGCCAATGTCGGAGATTATTGGGATGTTTCTACCATTGACAAGATTACAGAGTTGTTGCACGAGTATCGGGACTTGTTTCCGTCCAAGTTCACTGATATGAAGGGTATTAAAGGACCTATGGGAGAGATGAGGATACCTTTGAAACCAAATGCAAAACCGGTCAAACAACGACCCTACAGATTGAACCCGAAATATAAGGAAAAAGTGAAGATCGAGCTTGACAGAATGCTGGAAGCAGGGATTATAGAACCTGCTGAAGAGTCGGAGTGGATCAGCCCTATGGTGGTGCAAGACAAGAAGACATACGAGATCAGGATCTGCATAGATCTCAGGAAGTTGAACGATGCTTGTTTGCATGACCCTTTCCCTACACCATTCAATGACGAAGTGTTAGATAATGTGGGAGGCCAGGAGGTGCATTCTTTTACAGATGGATTTTCAGGCTACCATCATATTCAGATTGCCAAGGAGTATCGCCATAAGACCACATTTGCAATAGAATGGGGATCCTACCAGTATAGAGTGATGCCATTTGGATTGAAGAATGCCCCAACCATATTTTCTAGGGTGGTGGTTGAAGCATTCAAAGAGTTTTTGCATAAATTTCTAGAAGCATATTTTGATGACTGGATTGTTTTTAGTTTGTTGAAAAATCATATTGAATGTCTAAGGCTAATGTTGGACAAATGCAGGTAGTGTCAAATTTATTTGAATCTGAAGAAGTGCATCTTCTTCTCACCATTTGGAGTATTGTTAGTTCATATTGTAAGCAAGAAAGGATTGTTGGTTGATCCAACTAAAATTGCCATTATCGTTGATATGCCACCTCCCACTTCAATCAAATAACTGTGCACTGCACTGGGACACACTGGATATTACAGGAAATTCATCAAAGGATATGCCCAGATTACAACACCTATGGATAATCTTTTGAAGAAAGACTGTCAGTTTAGTTGGACAAAAGAATGCCAGAAGAGCTTTGACACACTAAAACAAAAGATGGTTACTACGCCTATTCTAGTTTTTCCATATTGGAGTAAGGAGTTTCATGTGCATGTCAATGCGTCTTCTATTTCCTTAGGATTAGTGTTGGCACAACCTGGAGAAGGGGATATCGACCATCCGTTAGCTTTTGCTAACAGGAATCTATCTACAGCTAAAATTAATTACACCATTGCAGAGAGAGAAGGATTAGCCATGGTGTATGCGTTGCAAAAATTACACCACTACTTGTTGGGAGGACACTTTAAAATGTTTACCGATCACTCTGCGCTAAAGTACCTAGTCAATAAGCCAGTGTTGGGGGGAAGAATATGTAGATGGTTGTTGTTATTTCAGGAATATGATTTTGAAGTCGTGGTTAAGCCCGGGAGAATGAACAAAGGTCCTGACCACTTGTCAAGATTGGAACATGGAGAAGAGCCGACCAATTTGGAGGATACACTGCCGGATGCACAATTACTATCCATTAAAAAGATTGATGACCACTTCGCATAAATTGTCCAGTTCTTGTTAACATGAATGGCACCTAGTGAGTATACAATTCCACAGAAGAAACAACTAGTGGTGCACGCTGCAGACTTTTCACTTATAGTTGGACAACTATACAAGATGGGACCTGATGAGATATTAAGGAGGTGTGTTATGGAGGAAGAGAGGCCATTGATCCTCGTAGAATCTCATGAAGGCATTGCAGGAGGACATTACGCAGGGAAAACGACTACGCAGAAGGTTCTGATAGCTGGCCTTTGGTGGTCTACCTTACACAGAAATGGTAAAGATTATTCCAGAGCCTGTGATGTATGCCAAAGAGTTGGGAAACTATCCAGAAGAGATGAAATGCCACTAGCACCATAGCTGACCCTACAAGCCTTTGAGAAATGGGCCATTGACTTCGTGGGACCCATAAACCCACCAGAAAAGTGCACAGGAGCAAGGTACATCATCATTGTGACAAAATACTTGACTAGATGGGTTGAAGCCAGAGCAGTTAAGGACTGTAGTGCAAATACAACTGCACGCTTCATATTTGATGACATAATAACCCGGTTTGGATGCCCCAAGATCCTTATGAGTGATCAAGGCACACATTTCATAAATAAGACAGTTGAAGCCCTGACTGAGGAATTTGCAGTCCACCATCAGAAGAGAACACCTTACCATCCACAAGAAAATGGGATGGTTGAAGCATTCAAAAAATCCTTGGAGACAACACTGACGAAGATTTGTAGTGTGAACAGGGATGACTGGGATTTAAGAGTACTTGCGGTACTTTGGGCTTATAGAACCACCTTTAAGAAACTAACAATGCAGGGCCCTTTCAAGTTGGTGTAGGGCCTTGAACCCGTTGTCCCAATGGAATACTTGGTGCCAAGCTTAAGAATTGTTGCATTTACAGACATGGATGATACTAGTGTTGTTCGCGAGAGGCTTACACAGTTTCTTGAACTGGAAGAAGACAAATTTATTGCAAGATTCCATCAGCAGGTTCAGAAGGAACGAGAAAAAACCTATCATGACAGGCACATCAATAAGAAGGCATTCAAGCAAGGTGATTTTTTACTGGTGTATGACAGTAAGTTCCTGAAGCATCCTGGGAAGTTCAGAGCGCATTGGTTGGGACCATATGAGATCACCTATGTTACAGAAGGAGGAGTTGCATAGCTAAATACATTGAATGGAGAATGGAAGGAAGGTTTGGTGAATGGGAGTCGGCTAAAGTTGTACTATGACAACTAGCTGCCTCGCAACTCTCAGTAAAAGCATGAAGAACAGGGTCTAGGTACCAGGTGCAATTGAAACTGGGTACCAGACATAGAAAAGACAATCTGCATAGGGATGGAGAGGAGGCATGGAGTAGAAAGCAAAGGCTTCACTACGCAGTCTAAATTCGAAGAAAAACAGAAGGATCAGATCTGAAGTGCCTCAGGACGAGTCATAGGTGAGTGTTGGGGGCCTGTTGGCCCTTGGTTATGGAAGGAAGCGAAGATCAAGGAAGAAAAGGTGAAATACGAACTTCGCGGAAGACACAGTGACTGTTACTGGATCGAAGTGAGAAAAAGAGCAGGAAAGACAGAGTGAAGTAAGGAAAAGCAAGTTGTTGGACGAGGAGATCGAGGATGATAGATCAACAAGGAAGAAGGATCGTGGACAACTCAGCAAGTGGAAAAATCCACCGTTGGATGATTTGGAGCATCGCGCGAGAAGGAAGGAAAGACAGGCTGGCGAAGCCCGAAAAACGTGGGTCAAGTTGACCTAGGGTTTTAGGCACCTAGGGTTTTGGTATCTAGGGTTTTGACACCTAGGTTTTGACCTAAGGTTGTCGGTGAGCTATTGTAATGTATAAATAAAGGTCAAGAGGACCTGGGTCGGGTTGGTACGATATTGTCATTGATCTAGTTGTATTGTTATGAGTGATTATTGTCGTGTGAGAGAGAAGTGTTGAGTGTGAGAGCCTTCTGGTATTATAAGATCTTCAACTAGGTGCGAAGGTCAAGTCTTGTAGTTGGGTGTGCAGGAAGGAGAGAAGGAGAGAGAAGAAGAAAGAAGATCTGCTAGCTGAGAGCGCAGACAAGAACTGTATGCTTTATCTTAATATATCATAAGCATAGTTATGTGGACATAGCCCTAGAGAGAGGGTGAACCACGTATATCTTGTGTCGTATGTGTGATTGATGCTTTGATCTTTGTCATTGTTATACTATTATTGCATTGCCATGTTAGATCGGATCTATAGCTATGTAGAGTAGATCTAAGAAGGTACTTGATATATGATGGTTGTGTTGTTGTTTTGTTAGGATCCACTTGATACTCCCTTTGGTTGTAGACATCTCTGTCCTACAACCCCCTCATAGTTGCTTCGGGTGAGATCGCATCTACCTCGCAGGTGTTGCCGAAAGGGCCAGTAGCTAGGGCTTGTTGGTGCGCTCTTGGAGCCGAACCCTGGGTCTGCCCCTATGCCAACAAGTTCATAAAGAACTATGGTAAAATTGTAGCTCCCTTCACAACCTTGATAAAAAAAAAAACTTTTAATTAGAATGACGTTGTTGAATGAGCTTTATAGGACTTGAAGAATGTTATGTGTACAACCCCAGTACTCACTCTACCCACTTCACTAAGACCTTTGTATTGGAATGTGAAGCCTAGGGTAAAGGCATCAAATTAGTCCTCATGCATGAGGGATGACTATTGGATATTACTAGCAAAAACATATGCGAGATATGTTGCCATATAATTTAGCACCTTCGTGCAAAACCTTCACAAGGCACTGAGATTAGTGGAACATCATAAAGTGTCACCATTGTCACCTAGAAAACAACTTCGCTATCTTTAGTAATGGAATAAATCTAACACAAGGGAGGCTTCCCTACTAGCCTCAAGGAATCCCTAGGAACAACACAATCAAGTCTAAGGCCTCTTATGTAGCTACTCAATTTAACACCAATGGAATAAGATATGTTGCCACATAATTTAGCACCTTAGTGAAAAACTTTCACAAGGCACTAAGATTAGTGGAACATCAGAAAATGTCACCATTGTCACCGAGGAAACAATTTCCCTATCTTTAATAATGGAATAAATCTAACACAAGGGAGGCTTCCCTACTAGCCTCAATGAATCCCTAGGAAAGACACAATCAATTCTAAGGCCCGTTATGTAGCTACTCAATTTAACACCAACGAAATATGATAATGGAGGTAAGGACAAGGTGGTAAGTTTGTGCAATTTATATATATGAATGAATAAGGATCTAAGTCAATTTAGAAGGCTTATCAAGTCAATTTTAAGCAAAAGAGGATCCCCAAACACTACAAAAGAAGAAAAATCTATTGTTTCTTGTAAATATTGAAAGAAATATGGTGAATGACAACCGTAGTACAAGTTATGACATAAGCAATAAATTTAGTCCTAGAACAAGTAATAGGCCAATGAAAAACATGGCTAAGTGATGGATTAAACTAGGGTTTTATCAACCAACAAAATCTGAAATTACAAATGCATATAAAAACTCCAAAACCCTAGACATCCACCCCTAAAAGGCTAAAAAAACAAATCAACAATACAATTTAGGGTTTAAAAATTATTATTAAGTAAAACGTATGCATCAATACCAAAATGTCCAAGTCTTTTATGTTTGAAAATGAATAGACCATTGCTATAAAACCTTAATTTAACCCTAAAAAATAAAAATAGGTTGAAATTTTTAGTTTTGTGATTGACTATTGGGAGAAAACTAGTGCCTACGATATTTGTTTGGGCATATGGGATCAATTAAGGACTCCTTTGAAGAGATATAAGTGGATCTAGGGTGATATCTAGGGTTTTTCACTACTAACCCTAGAAGATTCTCCTAGTGTTTAATAGGTCTTCAAAGACAATTCAAGGGAAGGTTCTTCACTAGTAACCTTCCAAAAGTTTTAACAAGAAGGGTTTTTCAAGAAAGATCCAAGAGAATGCACAACCATCACTGGAGAATCCATATTACACTTACATTCATTCATAAACAAAACCACAAGACAAAATGAGACCACTTACTCAAGAAATCTTACATCCATCAAAACCCTAGCAATGAACATACACGAAGAAGTAGAAACATCCAAAAGACATCATCTCCAATAAGTCGCTCTAACTAGCCATCCATAGCAATTTGTATAAGAGAGAAAGAAGTAGAAGACAAGTAGTGATAAATCTCCACAAGTAGCAATTATTTACAAGTGATAAGTGATTCTCTTATTTATATACAAAGAGATCAAGTACGCTTCTCACCAAGCAAAATCCCTAAGAACATAAAATATTTCCTTTATCTCTCACAAACCCTAGAGATAAGGCCCAAAGGCACAAAATATCCATGATACAAGAGTGGATAGGTCACTAAGACCCCCAACGATGCCTCCAAGATGAAGTAAACATGCTCTAATTCCAAATCGTTCATCATAAATGTTTGTTCAACCTCACATGTGTGGCATATGTGGACTCATAAAGTGGAAAACTCAGTCAAAAGTGGAATATAGGGGCTCCAAAAGTGAAACGTTTCCTCTAAAGTTTGCAACGTTTCATCACTAGGTGTCCAATCATGCCTCAAAGATGGTGAAATTTCATCAAAAAGTGGCATATCATCATCAAAATGTGCAACGTCCCATCAAAAGGTGGCATATCATCATCAAAATGTGCAACGTCCCATCAAAAGGTGCAACATCCCATTGAGAGGTATCAAATCATCATTTAAAGGTGAAATGTCCTATCATCAAAGTGCCACAACATACCCCATATGTGTTAGGGAGTCTTAACAATGGAGCCATGTGATCAAAAGGCTCAACATCCTCCAAAAGATGTGGAAAGACCTCTCTCAAGTAGTAGGATGACCTCCATCGAGTGTTCTATTAGACCCTCAATGCCCTCCAAAAGACCAATACATCAATCAAGTGGTTAACCATGTGAAATCCATCATCAAGGAGGGGCTCATGTAGTACAATGTATCCTCAAAGATGGAGGCATGTACACAATTCAAATACAACATATAAAGTGAGTCATGTCAATGAAAAATCCACTAGATATATCACATTAAGTATCCTTGTCAAACTTCACACTAGCTCATAAAGTTATACAATTTTCCAAGTTTAGGTATCGGAGGATCATTATAAATCCCTATTGGGTGTGCCAATACCTAGGATAAGGAGTATTTCCCAAGAAACCCATCAAGGAGAATGTGCAATAGCATATGGTATGGTTTGGGTTTTACTTCATGGGTGGTGACATAGTCCTGAAAGGTTATGCATGATAGCCATCCTCATGAGCACCTTTGTATGAGGGAGTGCTTGGGTAATGAGTTACCCTTTCCTCGACATTGTGTCTTTCCAAACTGTTATTTTCCTTTTTCTTTATTCATTCAACCTTTTTTGAATTTTGATTTTGATTTTCTAAGTCATTTGTTAGGTATGCAATCATTGCATAGGACTTGGGGAGATGACCTCTTAGCAAGGAGGTAGAACTCATGTTTCTCATTCCTTTTTGGTTCTTGACTTTAATTTTATTTCTTTCTTGTTTTTCTTTATTTTGAGTTTTATCATGTTCTCTTTCTATATTTGTTTTTATATAAAGTTGCATCAACATCAAGTATTTTATATCCTTCTTCTCATGGGATTATGAGGCATGAGCCTTTATGGGTGACATATGGAAACCAACCCAAAAGATAAGGTAATGGAGATGGGATATATGGAGTGTGTTATGTATGGATTGGTATATGGACACATTACCCCTATCAATGCCCCCCCAGTAGTACAACATTTCCAAAGACTGACAATAGTTGACTAGGAAATGATGATGACCACCTTGAAGGTGAAACAAGGAAAAAAGTATAAATTCAAAGCATCATGATCCATAATCTAATTCAACCCATGATCAATATTTTCATGCCCAAAACATTGAACATTATCACTCAATATGAAGTATCAGAATAGGGTACCTCATGTGTTCCCTACACCATATTGTCTGATGTGAGTGAGCTGAGCATAGAATGGAAGACATCTATGGGAAGTTGTCTATAGAGAATTAGGAATGTCATCATCATAACTACTATCTATAATGTAGATCATGGATAAATACTCTCCTCTAGCTACCCCTAGACATGAGGGGGTAACAAGAGGCACTTGGGAAAATCAATTTGTGAAAAGGAGATAATGGCTATATTGCTTGTTGTGGGTCTTTGAAATCCATACCTACTCGAGCAACATTTCTAGGTTGAAACTAATCATCATAGCCTGAAATAATTACTAGAGTAGAGGATTTCTTCCCTAGAAAAATAAAAATGGGTCACCAAAATGTTGGGATATGACTATGAGATAATTTATAAGAATGGAAAGGAGAATGTGCTACTATATGATCTCTCTTGAAAGTATGAAGAGGAAGGGTCCCTCTTTTCACTCCCCTTCATAGTAGTAAATTGGTTGAATGACATTTCCCACAAATAGTTGACATATCCCAAGATTTCTACCATGACCCAAAAACTTCAAATAGAACCCCGTGCATATCAGGGCTACACTTGGAAAAATGAAGAGCTTCTCTATAAAGGGAATCTTTTTTTGACAAAGAAGTCAACATTTAAATCATGGGTGTTATTTGAACTGCATTC
>SNQJ01S0256639.1:0-12645 GCA_010110895.2 Picea sitchensis | reverse complement strand
AAGAAGCAAGTGTGGAAAGATTCCATGATGGAAGAGTATCAGTCCATCATGAAGAATGATGCGTGGGAAGTGGTTCTGAGACCAAAAGGGAAATCGGTGGTGACTTCCAAATGGATCTACAAGATCAAGCATGTTGCATATGGCAACATAGAGAAGTACAAAGCAAGATTTGTGGCTAGAGGATTCTCCCAAAAAGAGGGAGAATATTATGACGAGACATTTTATCCAGTAAAAAAGTACACTTCCATCAAATCTATTATTGTTATTGCTTTTGTTATGGGATGGAAATTACACTAGATGGATGTGAATATTTTTTTCTTGAATGGTGTAATTGAAGAAGAATTGTACATAGAGAAGCCACAAGGTTTTGTAATTCATGGGAAAGAGTCTCATGTTTGCAAATTGAAGAAAGATTTGTACGGGCTTAAGTAGGCACCCAGGGCATGGTATGCCAGAGTAAATAGTTATCCGATGAGCTTGGGGTTTACCAAGAGTGATGCAGATCCCAACCTTTACTACAAGGTTGAGGATGGTTTCCAATTGATTTTGGTCCTATATGTGGATGACCTGTTTATTACAAGGGATGAGAAGCTCATAGATGGGTGCAAGAGGGAGATCACTTCAGAGTTTGAAATGAAGGATCTAGGTTTAATGCATTATTTCTTGGGATTAGAGGTGTGGCAGAGACTAGATGAGATTTTCCTTAGTCAAGGAAAATATACAGTTGAGATCCTGCAGATATTCAGGATGATGGAAAGCAATTCCATGGTTTCACCTATGGTTACAAATATGAAGCTCTTGAGTGATTCATCTTCATATTTGGTTGATCCCACGATGTGCAAACAATTGATCGGATCCTTGATGTACCTAGGTAACACCAAGCCAGATATATGCTTTGCAGTGAACACATTGAGTCAGTACATGGTTGAACCTAGACATGTACATTGGATAGCAACAAAACATGTGTTGAGGTACCTACATGGTATGATTGGTATGGACTCAGATATGTCTCAGACAGTGAAGTAAAGTTGCAAGGTTATACAGACTCTGACTGTGCGGGGAGTGCAGTGGACCGGAAAAGCACATATGGATGTTGCTTCAATTTGGGATCAAGTATGATCTCATGGTTGAGTAGAAAATAGACGTCAGTGGCACTCAATATAGAAAAGGCAGATTATATTGCATCCAGTGTTGCAAGTCATGAAGCAGTATGGCTTCGAAAGTTTCTTGCAGGGTTATTTGATCTAGAGTTGGAGCCAACTTTGATATATTGTGATAATCAAAGTTGTGTGAAGATTTCCGAGAATCCATTATTTCATGACAAGTCAAAGCATATAGAGATAAAATACCATTACATCTGAGACATGGTGCAAAGAGGAGCAACAAAGCTCCATTACATATCCACAGATGAGCAGACAACCGACATTCTCACTAAGCCTCTATCTAGAGTGAAGTATGAGAACTTCATAGAAAATCTTGTCATGATGCAGAATGTCCACCCTCATTGAGAGGAAGATGTGATGTTTCTCCTCCAACAGGCTCTCCCTCTTTCCAAGGGTTTCCCATATCAGTCATGTGAAGTGGCTGAGGGAGTAAAATGTAGCCTGGTACAATTCTTTCCTACACCATGTGAGTTGGCTAGGTGTGAATGATACTTGTAGCATTGTCTTTCCTATGTTATTTGAAGTGGCTAGGTGTGAATGGGACCATGGTGTAGCCTTAGGGATATGGTAATAGTCTTTCCATACCATTTGAAGTGGATGGGTGTGATTGGGGCTACTAGGAGAGGAGAAACATCATAGTGTAGTCATGGATACTATGGTGGTAGCCTTGTGCTACTAGATTCGTAGTGATGGAGACTATGGTGGTAGCTTTGTGCTGCTAGATTTGTAATTGTGAGATTGGTGGTGGTCTTCGAACTACTAGATTCGTAGTCGTGAGACTATGGCGGTGGTCTTTGTACTACTGGATAGCATAATCGTGAGACTATGGCATTAGTCTTGTAATACTGGATATCATAGTATTGAGACTATGGTGGTATCATTGGGTCTACTAGATGCTTACAATGTATTCGTAAGACTATGGTTGTAGTCCTGGGACTACTAGAGGAAAAACATCCTGGAAGAATACCTCCCTAGCTAAGAGGGAGTGTTGATGTTTTGGTAGCAGTGGGAGGTATTCCCTCCTGGACAACCTTTCTTAGAGAAGAAGAAGATTCTATAAGTCAAAGGAAGACCATTGAACAATTGAAGAACACCCCAGAAGAGAAGTCGGCCCACAGGAAAAGATAAAGGGGAAACACAATTTCCTAGAAGAGAAGTGGGCCCCAGTTAAGTGACAGAACAAGTATAAATAATGTGATGCCTTTCTCATTATCATCATCATCACATAAGCTATTCTCTTATTGTGCATTGTTCATTTGTTTCGTTCCAGTTGTAGTTACAGTTTCCAGTTGTGTCAGTTATGTGGTGCGCTATCTAGCTCTTGGTGATTTCTCTTGTGTGATATCCCTAGAACTGGTGCACTAGTATTGTGTGGTGACTCAGCTACCCTTTCTAGGGTTTGAGATAAGTTCTTGTATCAAGGTTTATTTATTATCAGATCGCTCTAGTGTATAGATTTGGTTCATGGTTGGATTGTATTGTCAGAAAGAATCTATCTAAGAAAGGTTGGTTGGGTTTTTCCTCGGGTTTGGGGTTTTCCCAGGATAAATATTTGTGTCTTCTTGTGCTTATTTATGCTGCTGATATTTTTAGTATATGGTATATGGTTGTTAAATGTAAAAGAAGATCTAAATACATTAGTAAATCTATTGCTCTGGAAATTTAATAAAATCTAACAAAGACTACTCCATATACACCTCAACAGAATGGAGTTGCATAAAGGATGAACATGACATTGATGGAAAAAGAAAGGTGGATGTTCAATGGTGTCGGTTAGGATAAGAATTCTGGGTAGAGGCAGTGGGTATTGGATGTTACATGGTCAATCGATCACCCTCATCAACATTGGATGACAAGAATCCACGCGAGGTATGGATTGGTAAGAAACCCTCTCTCACACATCTCAGGGTATTTGCTTGTGAGGCCTATGTTCACGTTCCAAAGGAAAATAGGAGTAAGCTAGATAAAAAGGTTGAAAAGTGTATTTTTATTGGGTATAAAGATGGTTTGAAAGGTTATAATCTTTGGAACCCATAAACTAAGAAGGTAGTGTAAATTCAAGATGTGGTATTTAGAGAAATCAAAGATGTTGTCAAACAGGAAGTCCTACCAAGGAAGGGAGAATCAAAGAAAATAGAGTTTGAGTTAAAGGATGACGAATCAGACTCTACAAAAGAACATGAATCAGAAGAAGAAGATCCTCATACTCTAGTATTGAGGAGATCGGTTATGGAAAGAAGGCAATCGAAAAGGTATATTCCACCTATTTTCCATTCAAATTTTGCTTTGTCTATTATTGATGATGATCCAAGAACTGTTAGGGAGGTAGTGGATTCAAAGGATGGAAAAATATGGAAAAAGGCCATGGTTTAAGAAATGGCATCCTTGGACAAGAATGAGGCTTGTGATCTAGTGTAGTTTCCAACTAAAAGAAATCTCATTGGTAGCMAATGGGTGTTTAAGAAGAAGTTGAATGCAAAAGGTAAAGTGGAGAAATACAAAGCTCGGTTAGTAGAAAAAGGTTATTCCCAAGTAGAGGGAATTGACTTTGGTGAAATGTTTTCTCTTGTTGCCAAGTTAACTTCTATTAGWTTTTTTTTATCTGTTGGTCTTGCATTTGATTTTGAAATAGAACAGATGGATGTGAAGACAACATTCCTACATGGGGATATAGAAGAAGAAATATACATGAAGCAACCAAAATGATTTATTGTGAAGGGAAAGAAAGAGCTAGTATGCAAGTTGAAAAAGTCCCTATATGCGTTAAAGCAATCACCAAAGATGTGGTATCAAAATTTGATACTTTTATGTTGGGACTTGGATTCACAAGGACCAAAGAGGATAATTGTTTATATTTCAAATTAATCAGTGATCATATTATTTATTTAGACTTGTATGTGGTTGATATGTTGTTGATAGGAAATGACAAGGAGATTATCCAAGATGTGAAAACTAAGTTGTCCTCTAAATTTGACATGAAGGATCTTGGTGCTACAAATTTTATTTTGGGCATGAAAATTAAAAGAGATCGGGAAAACATGAAACTTTGATTAAATCAGATGAAATATGTCGATACAATATTGCAGAGGTTTAATATGTAGGAATGTAAACTGGTCAGGGTTCTTATTCATGTAGGTGTAAAGTTGTTTGTGGATAAATGTCTGAAGACATAGGAAGAGGAAGAGGGCATGTCCCATGTTCCATATGCTAGTGTGGTTGGTAGTTTGATGTATTCAATGGTCTATACTAGACTCGACATTGCACATGTAGTGGCAGTTTTGAGTAGGTATATGTCAAAACCAGGGAAGGAGCATTGGACATCAGTAAAGAGGGTTTTTAGGTATTTGCATGGCACTACTAGTTATGGATTGTGCTACCAAGGAAGACTAGGATTGGATAGACTATTGGACATACATGAGTTCTTTGATGCAGACTATGATGGAGATATGGATCACAAAATATCTACAAGTGGGTATGTGTTTAACTTGTTTGGACGAGAAATCAATTGGATGAGCAAAAGACAAGTTGTAGTGGCACTCTCAACTAAAGAAACCGGATACATGGCAACCACTCATGCACGCAAGGAAGAAATATGGTTACAGAGATTGTGTTCAAGTATTGGGTTGGTACAACAAGTTGTAAGGATTGATTGTGACAATCGAAGTGCAATCTTCCTAGCAAAGAACCTGACTTATCATTCAAAGACAAAGAATATTAATGTTCAGTATCACTTTGTGAGAGAAATGGTTGAAGAAATGGTGTTGTTGATGAAGGTGGACACTTTGAAGAATGTTGTAGATTCATTAACAAAATCTGTGAGCACTGAGAAGTTCTCTTGGTGTAGAGGATCAATGGGCATTATTGCCCTAGATTGTTGACTATGTAATTATGTAACCTAATGTATGCAAAGAAAACAACAAGTGTGAGAATTTTGGGTATGTGTTATATTATTTGCAAGATTGGTCCCATGTACTGTACACTGATATGGGAGCCTCAGGGGGTAGGGACAAATCCCCCGGAAAATTATAATAATTAAAATAAATAAATAAATAAATAATTGGTGTTTTTTTGCGTATGTTTTTGGCAGTTTTCGACACATAGATTTCGTTGTTGGTTTTGTAGTTTCGGTTAAGGAATTAGGGTTGTTGAATAATCTGGGTCAATGAATGAGGGGTTTGGATGCCACGAGACCTATGTACATATTATATTGTAAACAATGAAGACACGTGATGAATAGAAGAGGTGCAACTCTAAACAAGTTTATGGTTTTCCCAGTTTGGGTTTTAAAGGTAAAATATCTGTATAATGTGTGTGTGTGTGCCCATTGAATCTTTTATGCTCTTATTAAGAATTTGTTTGCAGTAATTAATTGTATAAGGTTAAAATCTATAATTGATCTATCCACCTTATATCATGGATTCTTATGCTTTAGGGGCTTCTTAGAGAGATGGAGTGCTTGGTTTCCACACACACACACACACACACACAGAGCTACATTTTGTAAATCATAACATAACTTGTGGAGAATCATTACTACATGTGTCTTCTATCTTTCTCTTTCACTATGGATGACTTATGCACTTTCTCTTGGAGATGATATTATGAATGCCTTTCAAGTTTGATGGATAATTTCTTAGCTAGGTTTCATGGTGAACATTGATTTATCTAATTAGTGTTCTTCTTAAGTCCATGTTGGTTTATTTCTTGGATGTATTAAGTGGATGTTTTATCAAAGTGATGATATTACATGTTATATTGCATTTTTCTTGAATAAAACTTGTCT
The DNA here is from genome assembly GCA_010110895.2 of Picea sitchensis. NCBI lineage: Eukaryota > Viridiplantae > Streptophyta > Pinopsida > Pinales > Pinaceae > Picea > Picea sitchensis. The sequence goes on along the minus strand of SNQJ01S0256639.1, from coordinate 6,699 downwards.
TGAAACCCTAGGAAGGTTTGTAGTGGACTACCTTCCCTTGTAATCATTTTTTTGAATCTTGTAAAAGGACATAAGGATATTTCTAGGGTTTGTAGTAGACTACCCTAGTTCTATTCTTGTAGGTTAAAGTTATAGGGTTTGTAGTGGACTACCCTAGATCCATCTTGATCTTTTTGCTAGAGTTTGCTATAAGAAAAAAGACGACCTCTTAGGGTTTGTAGTGGACTACCTTGATTTTCCCTCCTAAAAGATTAATACCTAGGGTTTGTAGTGGACTACCCTAGGGTTTAGTTCCTAGGTCTCTCTTTTACCTTTGCTCTCCAAGAAAGTGCAATATTTGACTCCATGTTCCCAAGAGGATTGGACAACACTAGTCTCTCTCTCTTACAAGTGACCTTAAACCCTAATTTCCCTTGTCTTTATCAATTTTATGGTTAGATTAGGATATACCCTCAATTTCCAACTATTTCCTAGCTTGACATCTAGGGTTTTAGACGCATATTTATCTTGGAATACATCTTGACATTATTTATTACACTACTATAATGATTTTCATCCTTCTAGGGCTTGACGTCTTGGATATTTTAGGGTTAATTCATACCATTTACATTTTAGCAAGAATTTGTTATCTGAGCCCTAGTTTTAGCTTGCATTTCCAGCCCTCTTTTGTTGCATTTTTATTGGTGTAAGGGCCATTTCATTTTTGTTGTCGTAACTTGGTAAATTGATGAAGTAATCATCTTTGAATACAAGTTTTATGAAAACTACAATTTTCTTCTTGATTTGTAGTGTTTGGGGCATTTGATTCACTTGTTATGACTTGGTTAATATCATTAATTGTTCAAGATACTTCATACTTGCAAATTTGAAAGCTATTTCATTAAACCACCTTGTTATTTCCTTGACAACCTTGATCTAAGTGGTGGTATAATTGAGTAACCAATGTAGGAGGCTATAGACTTGATCCAATCTTGCTATAGGATTCCTTGAGGTTGCTAGGGAATCCTTCCTTTTGTTGGATGCATCCTTCACTAAAATGAGGGAAGTACTAAGGTAACAACGACATCGCTTCCAATATTGCACTTGTCTTGTCCCTTGTGAAAGGCTTTGCACAAAGGTGCTATATCTTGTGATAATAGTAGGTAAATTTCCCTTTAAAAAGTTAGTTCTATATTAATAAATAAATTATAAGAGTTCAAACGTTAAGGTCCAAGTATAATATAAGCCCAAGGGGTTATCTCAACCAATTGTCACTAATGTTGTTGGAAATTTGGCTAGTTCAATGTTGACAAGTACTTAGTTTGAATTCCCTCTTGCTGAGGAGCGCTAGTCTATGTCTATGGGTTTATTAAGGTTGTCATCCACAAATTTGAGGAAACATTCTTTGGGTTTATTTTCAACATTTTCGTTGAAAAAAAAAGATCTAAGTATAATATTGAATTCAAACAAACAATAGAATCTAAAAGTAAAAAAAAAAATTAAAAAAAAGAATAATAATAAGTTAAAAAATTTATCCTGAAATTAGATGAATTTATTCTTAGAATTAAAAACCAACCATTATTCTTCTAATTTAGCAACATAAAACTTATTAACAAAAACATAATAATATTCATTTTCTCTTGACAAACTAAGCAATTTGTTTTGATAAGAGATTGCATTAGTTTGGATTGAAAGGTTGATGAACTAAAAATGGAGGTAGTTTCCTCTTGGAAACCTTCTAAAGAACATTTCATAAAGCTATTCCAACAAGGTGGTGTTATTATGATCATCTTGTGCAAGTTGATGTATCCTTACATGTCAAAGAATATACCCAACGGTTGTAGCTAGTTATCAAGTCTATCAATATCAAGATCTCTATTGGATGTTGGGATCTCTAATACATGTTCAACTTTGAGCATATTTCTTGGTCAATAGAATTGTATTTGTTGGTTGGACACATGAAATTGATTTTGGATTGGTTGGGTTATTGCTTGTGGCCATCGATGACATTTTGATTCTTGCAGTGTCATTTTATTTTGTTGACATGAGTTGCAATATGATGTTAAATTTTTATTGAAGGAGTTTTGTAATGCATTTGAAGTTTTGTTGTACTTTTGACTTTGTTTGCTAAGATTTAACACTTGTTACAAATGTTCCACCTCATTTAGCCATGTTATCTAAAATGTCACTATTATTTAGTTGTTTCTCATTAACAATTTTGGCTCTATTGTGATTTCCCATGTTTCATCATACTAGTTTCTTGTCTAGATCATAGAAACACGTTTCATGGAGTTATTTCATCTCAAGGGTTCTGAACTTTGCTCTTCCATAGGTTTCTCGACATAAAAAATGTTGTAATACCTAATTGATTCATATTAATCTTTGAATCTTGCTTTGACGTGCCTATCCAAATTTGGGACGAGTTATGCCAAAGATGCATGATACATACAGAGCCTAAATACTCTGTACATAAGGAAAACTATTTAAATAACCTTTTATTCATAATAGAATGAGTTATAGAACTAGATTCCTCATCTTTGTAACTTTCTTGGAATCTGTATTCTAAGGATTCAAAACTCTCTTGCTTAGAATTATAATTTTGATCATCATCAACCATATCTAAACTAGGAATCGATTGGACTTGGGATTAAAATAGATACATAAAGACATTGATGATGATCACAAAGGTGATTTATTTAACATTAGAATGATATTGTAGAATTTTGACCTAATCTCAATCAACAAACTATTTCTCTAGTCATATTCTTAGAGAGTAATTCAAAACCAAAGTGTTGATTTCTAATTCTTTTCCTCATTCTTCAACAAAGAATTGAAAGCATTTTCTTGTGTACTACCTTGAAATCTAACCAAGACAAATATAAGTATGGAATGACATATTTAACCATCATAATGTCCTCGATTGATGACATAATGTCACAATAAAAATAATGATGACAACTTAATAGTTTGTAGCTTGATAGACGTATTTTTTATTGTGGTGGCATGTGTGGTGCAATAGCACAATACTAATGGACATAAGAATAGATCACTTATTGTTTGATTATTATGTACTTTCATTTCTTCTTGTGATTATATTTGGTCCAATTAAGACCTAAATTGATAATTGTGAGATGATGGATTTAGCTTGACCCTTATACTCCAGAATTGTAAAATAAACAATTAGTTCCCCTAAGTCAATAGGAAGCACTAAGTGGGGGAGTGACTTCATGTTGTTTTTTCACCCTTTGTTGTGTTAGTATTTGTGTGTGTAGACCTTAGCTATAGATGTTCCACCCTAATTCATGACCATATACCTTAGAGATATTGTGCTAAGTATAGGATCCTTGGTCCTAGAGGGGAGAGAATGGGAAACATTCAAGTGCATGGAAAATTGATTATTGACAAAAAGAGAGATGATATGTATAAATGATGATTTAATTAATGAAGTGGTGGAAATTCCAAGAGACTTTATTGCATGCCTATAAATGCCTAGGTAAGCTAGGCTATGGAGGTAAATGGGCATGTTAGAGTATGTGTAGGCTTCAATTATGCTAGAGAGTTGACAATTTGATAGTAATAGCAAGTTGCCAATTTTCTTCGGCATAAGAGGAGCTTTCGATTGTTAATATGATTGTAGTTGGATTAAAGAGTGAACCTACCCAAAGATCAATAAAGAGCAATTTGTGAAAGGATGTGTATGATCCCAAGGAAGAAGTTGATTTTTTAACTCCATGTCACTTGCCCAATATGTTATTGAGCTATTTTTTGCTATTTGGCCTAATAGTTGTTAGACTAGGGTATGAGTATGCATGAAGAGGTTTAGTGCACTTGTTGGCTTGTTGCACATGGGTGCCCTTGGATCTTGGGGAGTACCTTTAATCAAAAGGAGTGGTTGTGTAGCACAATTTCTTGAAAATTGATTTATCACTACTTGGACCAAAAGGGAAGCCAATAAAAACTCAAGTTATTGGAGCACTCTTAGGTAAGTTTTGTTTTCACTTGCTCCCTTTTCAATATTTGAATTGGTTGATTGATTGGTTCTTTTAGGAACCGGTGGATTGAAAAAAAAAAAGAGATTGTTGTAATGCCTTCTCAACCTTTTCATCATCATGTACGGTTTGAACACATATTGAAACCCCCTTGCAATTGTTTGATATTTAGAAGTGGTAATCTATAACTAATTAAGTCAAATGTCACCTAAAGTTGTGCCTACTATGTTAACATAAACATTTTATATGTGCATTGGTTAGCATGTTATGTTAGCGTTGACTTCTTGTTGTCTGACAATTTATGTTAACTAGTAATTGATGTCAACTTGTGCATTTAGATATTTTCATGAGAATAAAAATATGACTAAATAATCCTAAATATAGATCACTTAACCACTTAACTTGCAAATGTTTTATTATAATGCATGTGGATTTATTTTAAGATAATGTTTTAATATGGATTTATGGATTACAATTGGTATGAATAGCCCAAAAACATTAACATTATTGCTTATTTGTTATTCTTTAATTCTTTTAATTTTTTAAATGTGTTAYTATAGTACATGTAACATGTATAACATAGATTTATCATAGAGACAAATATACTTAGAAATATGCTACATAGATTTATCATAGAGACAAATATACTTAGAAATATGCGTAATATGTATTAGGATGAATTTACATATCATAATTATAAAGTAGAAATTTAAATAAGAAATAGATTAGAGGTGTTTAAAACATGGTCCTTACAAACAAAAATAAGAAAACTAGGGTTTTTAAAATGCTCAGTGTTAACTTTTTAGCAAGGAGAGAGTGATATCCCACTGTATAGAATACCAAGCATGTTTGATAACAACGATCTAAATGAGGAGAAAAATTAAATTAGTATACATATAGTTGAATATTTAACACAAGTTTTTGAGAGTTAACACAGTGTTCTACAATTCGACATTGGTGACCCAAAAAATCATGAACTAATATATCAATGATTAACCATGATTAAGTTCCTTGCATCATATTGTTGGGTTTTTACAAGCATGCATAACATAACAATGAAGTAATAGAGATAAAATCTAATTGAAATCGCATATTACAACGACTTCCTATATAAAACAAATCTAATGAATGGAACACATAATCATAGAGGTCCAAATAATTACATAGTTTCACCTTGTTTGGACCATTGGCACCTACCATGGTATCTCTTGACCATCCCAAGCCAAGAATTTTCCATTGTCACATTTTTTGGCACCATTGATAATACTAAGTAGCTTTTGTACAGAGAACTCTTTTGTAAACAATTTGTTTGGAATAATATTATGTTGGAATGGCTTTGAAAGATCAGTGTCCACCGTTCCAGGGTGTAATAATAAGCAAATGATTGGGTCCTTTCGTCGCTCAAATTCCAAAGATATGTTCTTGGTCACTTCACATTTGTTGACAAAATTAGTATTTTTTCACTAAAAAAACACTCAAAGAAAAATTTAAAAAACACTCAAAGAAAAATTTAGAAGGCATCAACAAGAGAAAGTAACTTGCTTCAAACTACAATGAAATTAAAATAAGGTCATGTCTTAAACCATTCAAGTCACAGATCAAGGAAAACTTCAATTACATTTTCAAATGGATTTAAAATGCTTTCTCATACAAGGAGATATAAATATATAACTTTAATAAAGTTAAAATATATAGAATTGTTTGTGAATATGTAAATTTGAAATCAAATTATATCATATAATCTTCAATCATATAACTACATTATTATTGTGGGAAATTTAGGTCAATTCAAGAACGAGCTAGTTGGATCAAGTTGGGGCATGTAAGATGCACAATAGATCAAGCTAGATATGAAGTAGACTAAGAATATCCATCAAGGAATTTTGTCAAATTCAATTAGAATTCTAGTTAGTTGGAAGATATTAGTATTTTGAGCATAGATATATGCTTAGTTATGGATCTAATACTATTCTATTCATGGAGTTGTTGAGCTTTAGATTTATAAATAAGAAGCTCCTCCATATTGTAATTGTTGCTGGAAGTGCTATCAAGCTATTGGAACAAAACTTTGCTCTTGTCTATTATCTAAAGCTTCGTGGAATGGATGTTCAACCTTGTTGAAATGTGGAAAATATTATTGGTGCATATTAGTTAGTCTTTATTGCATGTTTGGATTGTCAAAGTCAACTTTGGCACCATACAGGAGTAATGTTGCTACATTGGAAAATGTATTCCTAAACCCTTTTTGTTATATTGTTTTAAAGAGAAAGAATCTTTCTCTATATTTCTTGAGAATGAAAGCATAGTTTGATCTCTTTAGGCAAAGAACACTCTCAAATTGACTTGTAGGTGGTACGATTATTGAAGACCCCTCCCTTCCCAATTTTGTGATATTTGGCTTGCTAAATCTAGGGCCTTTTGGATCTTGTTTCAACAACCCAATTTTCTCATGGATCTTCTTAATAATCACTCCTTAAGGTTGCATGCTCGACCCCATAGCCCAAACAAAGCAAGGAACTAAATTCTTCCCTTTCAACCAACCTTAAAATTTCAAAATCTCAATTTTATTTTTTCTTTTAGCAATTTGTAAATTACAACAACAAATAACCATAAATCAAATTGCAAATTCAAGAGCAATTTACATTTCAATTTCAAATCTCAAGTTTGGCTCTTTTATTTGAAGCAAATCATTGATTTTTATCGTTAAAACCCTAATTGATTTGTTTGCTTT
>SNQJ01S0256638.1:0-12494 GCA_010110895.2 Picea sitchensis | reverse complement strand
CACTAGAAGAAAGATCAGATATAAACTCAATAAGCATGGACGAATTACATGGAATATTCACACCATATGAAATGAGAACTGAACAGAAAAATCCAGATATAAAAGAAGCATCCAAAAAGTTAAAGAAAAAAGGAAGGCAAAAATAAGAACATAGCAGCAGCAATGACGTCTCAGAAGATGAAGAAGAAGTGGTCAAATTTGTCAAAAGACTGAACAAGGGAGCCGACGTTAGGTATAGAGGTAAGCTTCCTTTAATTTGTTTTAATTGTGATGGTATTGGTCATTTTGCTAACAAATTTCCTTATAAGAAAAATAGAAATGATGAAGGTTACTCAAAAATCAAACAAACATATAAAGGCAAAAGAACCACAAAGAAAGTTTTCAAGAAAAGCTTATGGACCAAAGAAGAAATCTCAACATAAAATGAAGATGAAGTCGGTGACAATGAGATAGAAAGAGTTATATTCATGGTAGTAGAAGACTCTGATAAAGAAGACTTCGAAGAATAATATGAAGAAGTCGAAGAAGAAATTGAAGAGGAAGAAGTTGACTACCGAGAGGAATTAATGTGTGTCATAGAAGTTATCAGAAGTGAAAAGAAGAAAAACAATAAACTACAAGAAAAACTAGACAAGAAAGAAGACACTCAAGAACTAGAACAAATGATCACAAATTTGAAGGTTCAAATAGAAGATGACAAAATAATTGAAGAACTCAAAGAACAACTAGAAGAAAAAGACAAGATCATTGGAAATTTGAAAGTAGAGATTGTCACATTAAGAAAGGATCTTCAAAAGAAAAATATGCAGAACAACTCAAAAATTTTGGATGACATTATTAGTAGTCAAAAATCTCATCATGACAAGTTCGAACTTGGATACAATCAAACAGAAAAAGGATCGAGCTCCAAAACAACAGAGAAAGAAACATATCCAAAAATCTATGTAGAAACAATCAAGGGGGATAGGAAGATCTACAAGGAAGATTACAGGGGCACTCCTCCACTAAAAAGATTCAGAACTCAGAATCAACAGCCGACAAATAGGCCTCAGGAAGAAGAAGAATTTATAAGAGTACCTCCTTTCATAATATCTTCAACTCCCAGGTATCAAACTATGGTTTTTGGTTTATGTTATGCATGTAATAATTTTGGACATAAAGTTGTGAATTGCAGAGCTAACAATAGGAACACAAACAACTTTGAAAGTCATGCACAAAGGGGTTATCCAAGAAGGCCTAGTGAAGCACAGAGAAGAAGTTACAACAGGTTTGAATCTTTGAGCACTTAAGTGGAATGTTACAAATGTAACAATTTTGGACACATGGCCAAAGATTGCAGAATGGCAGTCCCTCCTAAAGAACCACAACAGAATAACAACAGTCACAGACAAGAACCTTAGAAAAGGACATGGATAAGAAAGCGAGATCAGTATATAAATGAAGAATGCACACTCTCTCTACAATCTAAGTAGAAGAAACGTGGTTGGTATGTTGACAGTGGTTGTTCAAAACACATGACAGGTGATAGAGACATGTTTCTTACATTATGAAAGGAAAGAGATGGATTAGTCTCCTTCGAAAATGATGATTCAACTAAAATCATTGGAAAGGGCACAGTCAGAATTGGGAACAAGAATACCAAGGCAGAAAATGTTCTACTAGTAGAAGATATGAAACATAATCTTCTAAGCGTGAGTCAAATGTGTGACCAAGGTCATAAAGTTACTTTCAATTCACAAAAGTGCGATATAAGAAAAGAAGTTTCGAGAAAATTGATTTCTACAGTTGTGTTGACGATTGAAAACGTAAACATAAGTTTCACCCACAAAGTGTTGCTAAAGCCTATTATTATATAAGACTAAATAATGCTAGTAGGTAGGACCCCCTTGAACTTTTGAAAATCAGGTTTGATCATTTTGATCGTTATGATGATGTGCTACAAGGTTTTACTTGGTTGATGAGAATATAGTTTTCATTGGTAGAGGTTACATTGTGAGATGTTTCTCCTTCGTGATACTACAACCTACTATTCATTTACGATATTTTTTCTCTTGCACTTGTACAAAAAAATGATAGTAAAATTTGCAGAAGGATATTTTGAAGAAAAGTAAAATACTATATCTAAGAAAAAAAATAAAAACAAACCTAGCTTTGCGATATTATGTGAATGAAACACTTGTTGATAGTGGTTAAGTCCCAACTAACAAGAAAATGGAAATATAAAAATGTTAGTTTTGATGTGCATATCGTGTAAGTTTGGTGGCACATTCTTGGAAAATGATAATACCTTGGTTATGCTTTGATTGATGCAATCAAGAGCCGATATGCATATGTTACAAACCTTGGTGGTGTATAGAAGTAATGGCTTTGCAATTTTTTTATGGTGGTTGCACTATCGATGATGGTCTTGTTGTATAGTGGTCAAGCTATTCATTTGAATTGTAGCATGGGTGGTGCATGTGGCAAGGTAACAACGCATATGGTTGAGTGTGGAACTTGGATTATGATATGGTTTAATGATTTGATAATCTCTATGCATTGGTTGATTAATGGTGTTAATGGGGGCTCGTTGGCATGTACTATGGAGTAAATGTGATGTGGGTGGACGTGACGTTCATTTATTACATGTCACATTCACCCTTCTCGTTGGTCGCCACCCTAATCGGACCATTGTTTGATCTGGATGTTGTGTTCATGCTCCGGATTTTCAGCAGGGTGAAACCGCTCGACCGCTTCTCATCTTAAGGTTTTTGATTGACATGTATGCCTCTTTTGTCTATTCTTCACTTCACTCTGGTTATGAAATATTTTCGGCTCAGTTGTATGGGTTTGTGCTGTCCTGAGTGTTGCAACTGTGTGGTTTCGGCTTTGAATGGGAAATTGATAGTTCTGTGTATAATTGTTGTGAGTTCGTCGAAGTTGGTGGCCTTCCTGGGTGATAGTTTTATTACCACTACATTTTTTTAAAGGTTTTTCTTTAGAAGGCTGACTGGATGATTGTCTTCACAGTTCCTGGGTTTGATTAGAACCTTTTTCAACTCTGCCAAGGAAATTCCTCACGTTCACAAGCATCGTGGTATTCCCTAAGTGCGTGCCTTTAGCCCCGAAGTTCCACCATATTCGGTGCCCCATCCCTCCTGTGATGGCTACTATGAAAACCCTTAGACCCTCCAGACTAGAGCTGCATAAGAAATCTGTCGGGCATGTTAAGTTTATTGTGGCCTATTACTTCAAATGCAGGCTCACCCGTTATTCGTATAGCAGTCGTGTTAGTATGTATTTTTGCCAATACCTCTGTGATAATGGCATGAGCCCCGCATTTCCAATTTCACTTCTAAGGGTCATAGTCGTCAGCCTGTTGTCAAGGAATCATTTTTTTCTATGAAAGGGCCTCTGTCATTTTCATTTTGATTCATAGATACACACCGTTATCATGATTGTTTGGTCTATTGTTTCCCTCACCACAATGTCGAATTGTTGGTTATTCTACAACCATTAGAGTGGTGCTTATGATGTTCGGATAATGGTTGGCATTATTCACAGGGGTTTGGTGTTGTTCACACATGTTGTGTCCTGTAGATGAGGTTTTGAGAATTAGAACATTGGATTGGATATGTTTACTGAAACATTTGTCATTAGTAGAATACACTTGAATATGTGTGGCCTGGTCACTCACAGGCGACTTAATAAATGGCCCAGAATGAAGTTTTTGAGTTATATCATGGTTATATATTGTTGTGTGGTTATGGTGGAATCCTCTCATTTGTGCACCACATATAATACGGATGGCTTGTTTTGTATGCCCAGTGATACTCCTGAATTCTAAGTGTGTTTATATTTTTCAAAATTGATCACTGTTGATGACAGTTGTGGGATGTTTGGCTCGGTTTTAAGTCGCACTGAGATATTTGTTTCACAGTGGCATGGTTACAGGGTTTCAGAAATTTTCTTCTGCATAGACTGTGTCTAAATGATGATTGTCGGTTATAGTCAATTTCCTTTCAGGCATGATATGTGAGGTATTGATCATTTTGATCTTTCTACTACATATATATCTATGGGAATGGATATCATTACAGATGTGGAAACACTGCTTTCAAATACAGACGTGGATTAGGGAAATGTATGGAAATGGTGGATGTTAATGGTTACATATTGAGTGTTGTTGTTGACTGTTATAACATGCAGAATGTACAAATAAAAGGAACAGAACCTCTTACGAATTGTTTGAAGTACTTCTATTTTTGTAATGACATGTGTTGGATATTAATGGATAGTGAAATTAAACAAATACACAGGAATTATTACTCAATCATTTGAATGTTGGTTGATGCATATTTTCCTTACTGCAAAATATGTTATGGATTGCTTGATTAATATCATGAACAGTAAACATTTTCTTCCCCCTCATTATCTCATTTTTCGCTAATTATAAACCCCTTACATATCCCATATTCATTTTGTTTCACCCCTTCTTCTGATATTGATCACAACTAAGGAAAATTATGTGTTAGATTAGATAAAAGTGGCAGAATTCTGTGTGGATTGCAGTGAGGTTTATTGGTCTTACAGTTGATTGTTGTTATCATTGAGCAATGACCATATCTCTTCCCTTTTATTATATCATATTTTCTCTAATTACAAACCCCTCATGTATCCCTGAATATTTTTTCCACCCCCCTTGCTCGTTGATTAACATTAGAACAATTTGTATGGATTGGATTACATGAGCCTGATACATTCTAAGCCAAATCTATTTCATATTTTTAAGGAGTTGTCATGCATGGTTATTTAAAAGACTATTTTCTAATTGTTAAAATATTAAGGATGAGTTTTTTTCATTCAGGAAAGCCATGTCCGAGGAAACAGAGGTAGAGGTAACTGGAACCAACGCCCAAGGAGGCCTAGGTTCTCAATACATTTTGATGTTGATTTTGAAGATCTGGGCCAAATGTTACATGCTAGATTCTTTAATTGGATTGGACAGGGAATAGTCCAACAGAGGCCTGAAAGGCATCCCTTCTAAGCCCCTCAAGCCCTCGGTATACCAATGCCTCCTTGATACAGGAGCATCCCTCACGTCAAGCGAGCCAGCATGAAAGACAAAGGACAGCTGGACAAACCCAGCCAAATTTTTGAATTTCCCTTGAAGTTGATGCACCAAATATAAATGAGATAATTTATTGAAGGTGCCTTGGTATAGTGTATTCAGACCTTGAGCGCCCCGCTCTCGTCTGAAGTAGATGGAGGCATTTATAGTAGTTAATGCAGGTAGATAGGATTTTTAATTCTAGATTAGACAGTTTTAGAATAAAAGAGGGAAACGGGATATAGACACCCTCATTGTGCATTGTAACATAGTTAGGAGAATCCGAAGCATTGAGAAGAGAAGCAGAGAGTTGTGTAGAAACACCCATGTACAGTTATTTGGATTAATAGAAGAAATCTTGGATTCAAATTCATGGAGTTGTGTTTGTTCTCTGTGTATGTGTGTTGATTGATATGCTCATGAGTATTTACTTCCTGTTATGCATTTCTTGTCATGTTGTGTATATGATTTCATGTGTTGATATTGAAGTCTGAAAGGAAGTAGAAGAAATGAGTTTCAATTGTTTCTCTATATGAGCAAGGATTCCTACAAGGAGTGTAATTGAAGTCGTCTGCAAGGAGTGCGTTGACAGAAGGCCCAGATAGTTTAACTCTTGTTCTCGTTCACCCAGAAGTGAAATTGGGTTATACGAGCCATGAAAGGAGTGTGTAGGCTAAGGAGAGTCTCAGTTGTGAGTTTGAGTGAAGTATTGAAGCACTGTTGCTGCAGGTGTGCGCAGAGTCGAAAGAACTCAACACTTGGAGGTGTTTGAGAATTGCCGCAAGGAGTGTGTGCAAGGACCTTCTTTGAGGTTGAAAGAGTGAGAAAGATTAGGAGGGATAAAGCTTCCAAGCTCATCGAAGATAATCATAGAGATTCTGTGTCACGGGAGTGTTGAACAAGCACTGCAAAGTTACGCGCAGGGGAACCAGTCTTCAGAGTGGAATACTGGGTTCACCTGTAGAAGACATCCAAGAGGAAGAAATCGATGTTCAGGATCTTAAGGAGAGGATCTGTAAAATCCCATCAGTCGTTGGATCTTCCAAAGAAGCGAGGAGGTTATGGCCGCATTCGGAGTTCAAGCTCTAGGAGTCGTGAGTCGTTGGATTGTTGATCAGTTACCCGTCAGTCGTCTGATCTGACAGGAGTTGCACAGGGTTTAAACCCTCGTGAGCAGAGTAAGAACCCCAAAGAGGCATCGGGATATCGATCCATCGGGGTTCAGGAAATCGGGATTCAAGAGAGCAGAAGATCAGGAATTTCCATAGGAAAAATCTCGGGAAGATCGGGATCGTCCATTTGTGGAGACACGCGGCGGACATCGAGGCATTAGGAGTCGGGAAATTGGAGTTCCTGAGGTCATGATAATCGGGAAATCAGAAATCTCAAAACCCCGACGAGTTCAGAGCCATCCATCTGTTGTTACAGGTGGCAGGGATCGAGAGTCCATCGACATTTCGGAGATTCAGCAAACAAGGATCCGTGACTAGCTGAATCCCGAAACGGCGGAAGGATCACAGTCAGAGGATCTCAGGGAGGACATGTGTCATGTGGTCGATTAGATCAGGTATGGGGTCATGAGGGTTCAGGTAAGTGAGTCTTCATTGTTTTGTAAAGTCTCAAAACCCCAAGAGTTAACCAGGACCGTCCATCAGGGGAGGATGTGTGGCAAAAATCGGAACCATCGGGGAAAGTCCCGACAAGGGAGTCGTCTATCGGTGTTTGGGTCATCGGGATATCGGGGATCCTGGTGACAAGGTGTTTACACATTTTGGAATCACGAACTACGAAACCCCGACAAGGGGGAAGGTTCCACCGTGCGGCCAACTGTCAGCACGTCAGAAAGGAGGGAAGTGCCATTGTGGGAGCCAGCTGTCAGCAACCCGGAGAGTCGGGATTCGAGGAATCGGGAATCCCATGGTCAAGTGTTTTACAGCATTTGAAACCCCGTAGCCCCGACGAGGGATAAGACTACGGTCATGGGGACAACGGTCATATAGGCCAGGAGCCTAGCCAGGAGGGCTAACGCGTAAAGGGCGCGTCGGGATTCGAGGGATCGTGAATCCTGAGGACGGGTGTATTTTGACATTGGAAAGTCCGAAACCCCGATGGGAATATGACTGCGGTCATATAAGGAGAGGTCACGTGGACCAAGATATTATCTTGGAGGGCTAACGGGAATTTGAACGCATCAGGATTTTGAAGTCAGAAACCCCGACGAGAAGGAATATAAGGCTATGGTCTTATAGAAAGCGGTCACGCGGACTAAAGGCTTAGCCAGGTGGGGCTAAGGCAACAAAGGAGCGTATCGGGGATCGGTAAAACAAGTTGTTTGGACATTTCAAGTGCCAAAATACCAATAGGAAGAACTCCGATAACAAAGTAAAAGGCCAACATTGATTTCCCGATAGAAGAAAGGGAAATCCCATGAGAGAGTGATGTGGGTGTGGAAAATTCCCGATAGGGAATTAGAAGAGATTTTCAGTTCTTCAGGCTGAGAAAGGAAGAAAGATCCTGTGAGTGGACGTGGCTGGGGGCGTGCCTGCGTCAAGTGGTATCAGAGATTTGTTCTTGTCTATATATTTCAGGCAAGAGAGGCAAGAGATAGAGAGTACTCTGATACACGTCAAGTGGTATCAGAGCTTAGAAAAGCTTCTTTGCTTTTTGTAGCAGAGAAAAAGGAGAATTCACCATGCCGTCGAGGAGAAGAGATAGAAAATCACCCGATCGAGAGGAGGAAAGGGAGATTCCCAGAGGTAGGGGTAGGCAAGTGCAGAATCCAGAAGTGGAAAGAGAACTGCATAACTTACGCACTATGATTGTGGACATGGATATAAGACGAAGGTGCAAAGCTGATGAAGGAGATATCAGTGAGTCCGAAAATGAAGATGATGTTGTACCTGGAGAAGAAGAATTCACAGTAGAAGATGCAGCAAATGAGTGCTTACTAAAGGTTGTTGCAAGAATGGGTGCAAAGGTGAAAATGGACATTCCATTTTATGAGGGAAGTCTGGATGTAGAAGAGCTTCTAGACTGGATTAGAGCTCGAGACACTTACTTCGACTATGAAGATATCGAAGAGGATAAGAAAGTCAGGCATGTCGTCACGAGATTAAAAGGACATGCAACCTTGTGGTGGGATGAACTACAAGCTGACAGGCGTTGCCAAGTGTTGGCAGCCAATTAACTGTTTTGCATTGTCTTATAAGCTACCTACACCAATGTTTTACAAACATCAATTTTTCGTTGCAATTTTTCAAATAAACGACACTTTTATTCTTTGCGCCTTTTACGCACTTATTTTCGTTTTGTTTTCACGACTGTAAGCATGAAAAACTTAGTCTTTTGAAGTCGCATTGAAATCACTATTCGAACTGTCGTTATATTTCTTGTCAGTATGCCTATTTACACTTACATTTCGCTTATCGTTATGCAACTGGCAGCATCCTTTGATCGGTACTCGTACTTCGATTGATTGTGACTTGGTTTCATTGAGTTTGTAATGCATTGACATATGGATTTATATGTTGTTTGAACTATTTGACCTTTGGTTTCATAAGATACATGGATGTTTTGGTTAAATCTTTCTTTAATATGATGCCTATGACTATGTTTTCATAACTATTGGTTGGTTGGTTATATGTATCCATTGGCATGTTGGTTAAACTATTGATTATATGAGTTGATGCATTGGTGCATAGTTGAGTTTGGTATTGGTTTTAATTTGAATATTAATGGTTTAAAAACTTTGGCATAACGTTGATTTGGCACGTTGGTTTATACACTCACTATGTGTTTTATTGGTCGGATAATCCACATAATTGTTGAACTATGCTATAATGGATTGAACTACTATGTAAATCAGTGGTTGTACTATGGCAATAATTGTTATGCATGGCCAGTGAATAACTCCACCACCTTCGCATGCTGGTATTTATTCCTATCCCTTATTCCCCGATTACCTCTATTAGCTCAGGTAGCTCTGCTCCTGTGTGTGTTTCGATCCAAACCCTTGGCTTACCATGTGCTCGGCTCCATGGCACCAGTCGTGCGAATCAAGCCAAATGACAACCAAGCCCTGTTAATGTTTGACAATGCCCGCAGAGACCTGGAGGAAAATGGATGGCTTACTTTCGTAAAACGATTTGAGGGTTTTAATCTAGATGTAGCACGACAGTTTACCATGACCTTTGATGGCTGTAGAGCTAAGGTGGGTGATATACAGTTAGAAATCGATGAGAAATTCATCAGTTCTGCTACAGGGTTACCTGCTACAGGACAGCGCTGGTTCGAAAGTTGTAAGGTCGAGGAAGTGCCATGGACACTACTGTTCCTCTCGCGCAAAGTCACCTCTTGTGACAGAGGTATGCCCATCTCTGCACTTAAACCACGATGGAACGATACTTTGATGGTTGTCAAGCAGTTCGTGACCTGTGAAGGTCGATACAGACTTGTTTTCCTCTACCACCTGCATTTTCTAATGATTTTTATGGGTCACTCGTTGAATATGCCCTTTTAATTTCATCGAAGCCTATATAAAATGTCAAAAAAATTCAAAAGGCAGAAGGCTGACAGCAGCCTGTTCCACCATGGACTCATTATGCTCATCATTGATTATCATTTGAGTTTGCATGGTGATAGTTGGAGGGCTTTCATCGCCCGTAATGGTTTCGAGGATATGAACCCTGTCCTGGTTGACAAGCCTGTGGTAATTGAAACCAAGGCCGAGCCGCCTGTACCCTTACATGTCCTACTGCCTAAACCCTCGGACGACCCTAAGGTTGACTTACCCGACGCTATAACTGACAAGGTCGAGACTATTGAAAATCCTATGAGCAAAAATCCCAAGGCAAACCTTACTGCTAATGCCAAGGGTAAAAAGAATGCCCGTTTGATTTCAAGGATGGCCAGGAACAAACCTAAACCCTCTGCCAAGTCAAACCCTATCGTTCTAAGTGAGGACTCCGACTCTAATGTAGAGCAATTTTTAGCCAGCGAGTATCCTTACTCGCAGGGTTTGTGCCCCGAGCCACCTTACGATTTCATGACAAATCTTCCCCCCTGCCTAAGGAACGACCCTATTTACCCTGGTATTAAATTGCCTCGCGAAACCCTCAGTCATGTGATCAAACCCTCGCCTGCTCTCTCAAAACCCACACAGTCGCCCTGTGACCAATGCGACTTATGGTTGGAACATTATTGCATTGATGTTCCCATACTCCAATCAAAAATTCAATCACTGGAAGATCAAATTGTGGTGTTGTCCAATCAAAAAGACCAACTCCAAGCAGCTGATAAGAAACAAAAGACAACAGGCTCGATCCTCTTCAAAAACGTTGAATCAGCTACGACAATTATCAACTCCAAATTGGCATGATCAAGATGTCTCGTCGCTGTACAGGTATGGATTTTAATATCATTTTAGTTGTGTCAGTGAACAGGTTGATATAGGTTGATTTGAATTCTATTTTCGAATAGCTATGTTTGCATTTTGAAATAGCTCTGTTAAAATGTGTGCATCCTATATATAGTTTTTCTTTGATTAAAAAGAAATTTCGATTTGATATATGATTTGATCATTCCCAGAATAGATATCGATAGATTCTTATTGGATTTAAGTGGTCTTCATTTGGATTTGATTTGGTTATCTGTCTGATGGAGTTAAAGAAATTGTTGGTTCGTTTTCAATTCAATTTGTATTGTATCCACTCCCAACAGGAAGTTTTTCACGCTCAATTTAGAATGCGATTAGTTTGGATTTGATTTCGTTATGATTCATATGTTGTGGTTGGTAAACGATTTTATTGAGTTTGTTGGTTACGATATGCCCTGTCATATAATTTTCAACGACTCTGTTTTTATAAAAACAACATGCGCATTTAAGCCTGTGCATGCACGCCCGAATCATGGAACGATTTTGATTCGTAATGACTGTTAAAACCTTTTTGTTCGATTCCATCTTATTCTTGAGTTGGCAAGATTATTTGATGAGTTGGATTCCGATTGTAATTGCTGATCTGTTTGATTTTAAATTTGTGAAACGAATTGGTCAAACCCGGTTATAATTCGTTTGAATGGAACGATTTTGGTCAAGGAAAATCGATCTTGTTCGCTCACTGTGCAATGACAAACGATCGATATCTATTACGAACTCTGTTTGATTGATCATGTTGCAATTTTGTTTGTGGATAGTTACGAGTCAGTTATGGTTTGAATTCGCTCACAGCCTAAATCATTTGCTATATAGTTATCATGATTTGAAAATGATCATGTTTGATTCGATTATTTCTCCTGTTTACAAGACAAGTATAACGAAGTGTTTGTGATTTGTTTTAATTATAATCGTTTCAATTGATATCAAAACGATTTCACAACTGTTGAATTTGATTCGTTGTGAAATGATTGCATTGTTGTTCGATTATGGTTCTGTTGACCTGATTTTGTGGTAACAAAAACAAAACAGAGTATGCATGTCTCTGTAGTCATTTAATTGATTTGGATCCTGTTTGATTTCATAATGGAATAACGATTTCAATTTATGATTCGTTTTCAAATAATTATTGGATGTCAATTAAATGGAATTCTTTAAAAGATTTTCGATTAATTTTAATGTTGATTATGTATCTTATTTAGACTAGCTACAGAATCGCATGATTCTATAGCTAGTCTATAGAATTAGATTTTTATCATTTTGTTAATAAAAGATCCTTCTAACTTGTTTATTTTTTACCCTTTTCAGGTGAATTCGAATTGCTTGGTATTTGATGGACAGTTTAGAGGATATTTGGATGTTTTACTTTTATTTTAGTTTCCTAGTTTAGTTGAACTTGGGATATCTTTCCAGATTTTATGTAAACAATTTATAACTTCCACAGGGAGGTTTTACCCTGTGGAAAAAATTATAAATACTTATTATTTTTGTAATAAGGATCATCCTCACTTGTGGGAGAACCAGGCTATGGATTTTTAATACAAACTGGGACAGAAGTTGATGTTCTTCTACAGCATTTGCTTTTCATAATATCAATATTTTGTTTCATGTTTATGTTTATCAATTTGCATTTGATTAGTGACTACTTTAGCTATCATAGTCTTTTGCAAAATGATATGAATTAATTAATGTTTCATCCATGTCTGATTTCTTTCCCTACTTAAAAATACAGTGATTATTTGATTCAGTTCGTGAATGACAGATTTCTCTTCTTCATCAATTGAATTATTTTATATAAGTCTTTGCATACAGGTTTACCTAATTGTTAAGATTTATAAA
Source organism: Picea sitchensis (assembly GCA_010110895.2). Taxonomy (NCBI): domain Eukaryota; kingdom Viridiplantae; phylum Streptophyta; class Pinopsida; order Pinales; family Pinaceae; genus Picea; species Picea sitchensis. Next base: position 135 of record SNQJ01S0256638.1, on the reverse strand, counting down.
TTATATGATTGTTGTGATTTTTATGTCTTGTTTGTCCTGTAAACAAACTTAAAGAGCACTGCAACTATCATTTACAAGAAGCTTCTGGATTATTCGGTGCGAGTTTCCTTCCTCCAATCTGCTTAAAAAGTCATC
>SNQJ01S0256634.1:0-12495 GCA_010110895.2 Picea sitchensis | reverse complement strand
ACATTTTTCCAACAATGCATCATATACCAATGGAACCACATCGATCCATCTTCATCATGTATCAATGACAACTCATTGATCCATCTTTATCTATGCATTCTCATCAAGGACAATACATATTATATTAGATAAATCATCAGTCAATCAATCCTTTGACATCAATCAATCACTTGACATCAATCAATCAAACCATTGGCATCAATGACAACATGATCCAACAAAAAAATCCCCCAAAAATGATCAGATTTGTTTGGGTATTAAGCCTGATGAACCTAATGTAGAGGTGTGTTAAAGAATATTTCATTTTTTGGAGCCAATGGTGAAGGAACTATCTAAGAGAAGGAAGTTGGGGTGGATGATTGACCTCAAGGAAACCCAAATCTTGAATATTCTGAGTGGGCACAAATATGAAAACCCAAAAAGGTGAAGAGGGTGTGCGGGATAGGATGGAGGCCTCAAGAGAACCCAATGATTGAGTAAAAAAGGAGTAGGCAAATATTTTACTTCTCTAATACCAAATTATAAGGCAGAAAATACCTGACAACCAAATCAAAGAGGAAAAAACAAGAACAACATGCTAAAGATGATCTAAAGAATTTTTTTAACCATGAACAACCCATAAATTCAACTTAGATTAGAACATATGTCTTATTTTGTATTGATGAGGCTCCTACATTTATACAGAAGTACACATCTCAATCTATATAGACATAGACAAATATTATTCTATCATGCACACAACCCTAATTTGGAAGAAAATATTATTATATGAATGCCTATAGATAATTAATTGCACATCACTCCACCTGGATCGGGTGTTACATGGCCCACAAGCCTTAGGGGAGATGCTAGATGGTGGGGAGATGGGACTTGAAGTCCATATGCGGGATGTCTTGTACATAACACCACCTCCCGTCACCCAAGCAGGACACATGACCCACATAACTCATGCAACAAGGGATGCAAGCAATAGCAGGCTACATTATGAAGATGAGTGATGATTTGGATTATTTTCGGCACAAAATGAGAGCGGATATATAATAAAGAAATGTACAAAGATATCTTGGATATACAATAATATAACAGAAATGTATAAGAGATGCAACCATAAACACATAGATATGATAATATACAATTTTCTATTAATGAGCGAAAATGTACAAAGATTGTGAAAATACAAAGTGAAAGACTCGCTAGAATGGTGGCAACTTATCTCTGAGAAGAGATGTGTCCGCTACTCGCATTCAGAAGAAGACGAGTTTACAATGAGGCTCCAAAGTCCTTTTTATCGTAAATAAAATCCAAAACCCTAACCCTGGAAGATGAAAAGCCAACAATTTTGTGGACCCCATTTTGGGTAGTTTGGTGTATCAACTTCACGGGGGCGTAACTTTGGCATACGATCTCTGTTTGGGGTGCATGATAGCTCATTGGAAAGGTATCATCGGGAAGATTCATTTTGGGGGATCAATCAGAGCCTGATATAGATGGATATTGGTAGCCTCCCACCTATTCTAACTGGTTCGTTTTGGCATTTTTTTTTCCTAGTTTTCGGGTCCCTGACTTGCAGGGCCGTTTTGAGGCCCTAAACAACGTTTTTAAGGCTCACCACAGTTGAAAATTTCATTTGATAGATTGTAGAAAAATGTGTAGTCCTCGGATAGACCTTTCCAACGGGCTATTGTGCACCTAAAATGAAAATCGTATGCAAAAATTACGACCCCGAGAAGTTGATGTACTAACTTACCCAAACGGGGCCCACATGACTTTTGGCGCTTCATCTCCTAGGGTTAGGTTTTTAGATGTCTAGGGTTTTTGACATTCATGTTTATTGTAAAAAGGCCTTGAGAGCCTCATTGTAATGATCTTCTTGCGAATGAGCGTATTTTTCACATCTCGTCTCAGAGATAAGCCACCACCATTCCAACAAGCTTGTTTTTCGCTACATTTTACAGTTTCAACTTATTTCCTTATTGAATAGAAAACCAATTTTACTATATCTTTGTTATTTTGTGTTAAGCATATTTTAATAATTTTTATTCATTTCGTTCTGCTCATAAAATCCAGATCAGAGCCTTTGGATATCATTGAGAAGTTTTATCCTGAAAAACCTTCATTTAGGCCCTCAAAATGGCCCCATAAGTTAAAAACTGCTAAAAATAGTAAATCACTAAAATTGCCAGAAAATTGTTTTGAGCTAGCTGGAAAAGGTGGGTGGCCACCGATATCCATCTAGATCAATCCTACCTCCTTAGGAAGCAATGGTCTCCATTGCATTGAGTGCCTGAGGTAAAGGGAAAAGTGTTTTCTCAATCTGCATCTTGATGAACTGCTTGCCTTGTTGGAGAAGTTGCACTGCTTAGATTGTTGAAGGTTGTCACGAACATGTGGCTGGAAGGGTTGGACCTTTTTAACCAGTCTGTCTACATGATATTCCGGTGTGCAGAAGGAATCTTTACACTTTGCTGCAATCTTTTCTACCTGCTTCTATTGGATAAAAGGTGCTTGGACTGAGGCTGCAATGGTGTTCTTTGATTCACGCTTTGAATAGACTGTGAAGAAGTTGAATTTTGTAGTATGAGATACTACTTTGCGACACTGTTTAGGTGGGACAATAGTTGGAATTAACTCTGGTATCCTGTAGATATGACCCCCATAGTAACAATGACGCTACGGGGTCGAGACTCATAAATAGTATGGCGCTTCCACATATATGGCTGGCCCAAGAGAACATCACAAAAATCCAGGGGGGAAACATCACATAATACCTCGTTAACAATTGAAACTGCTAGATGACATGGAGATATTGTCCCTGGCGAAGCTACCCAATGTTGTATGGTTGCGAGTGTGGTGTTATTGACAATCCCAACTGTTTGACGACCTCTGCTAAGATGATGTTCTTCTGGCTTCTGCTATCAACAATAAAATGCAGCAGGGTCCCCTTCACTGACATCTGTGAATGAAAAAGGTGTTCCCCCTCTTTAGAATATGTTGGTTCTTCTGGTTGAATTGTTGCAATCGTGACAATAGCAGTGGGGTCTGCGTCGATGATCTGTAGACTTCTATTAATGTTTTCAGAATCAAATTCAGAATCAAGGTTTGAATCCTTGTATTTTATCTCGGCCACCAATGACTGTTTTGAGTGACATTCATTGGTGTTGTGCTAGGGGATTTTGTGGAAATCACACTGTTTTCCAGTGTCCTTCTTCATCTTTCCATGACCCTTCTTTTCCTGTGGCTTGGATTGGTTTTCAGGATGTTTTTTAGGGTCGTCTTTATCATACTTTGGTTGTTGCGGATTTGCAGACCCGAACTTCCATTGTTTCTGTTGCTTAAAATTCTGCTCGATTTTAACAACATATCGATAAGCAGAACTGAGTGATGAGATGTCTAGAAAATCCATTTCATTTTGGATGTATCTATGTAGAGCCCCACGGTATTTCAGAACCAAATTTTGTTCGGAGTCTTTTATACCCATCTTAGTATGCAAGGTATGGGAGGTATCGGTGAACTCTGAAATTACTTGGACCCTTTCTTTCCACAGTGTGGTCCATCTCATGTACTAGTCCTCATAGTTTCCAACAGGGTAATACTGTTCCTTTATCGCATCCACAAAAAAAAACCCAAGTGGGCTTGACCCCATATATTCCAGACTCCTCTATGGAACTTTTCTCCCAGTAATTTTCCCACCAATTTTTGACATGGGGGAGAGCCTTAAGGAGTGCAAAGATGATCTTTTCCCTGTTAGAGAAATTATGAACAGAGAAATAACCTTCTAGCAGATTTAACCATTTTTCTAAGGCATCTGCATTTATCTGTCCTTAAAATATGGGAATATCAAAATTAAATTGTACCTTTAAAGGCGAGGTACTTCCAAAGTGGTCGCTTGATGAAGATGCGTCTGTTGTTATAGACAGACATTGAAGGATGTGGGAAAAATTCTCCATCATTTCTTCCCTTTGTCACATGAGAGCTTGCTCAAGCAACAAATTAATAGAATCATTTTCTCTGTCATTTTTATTTTCTTCCGCCATGGGGGGTTTCTTAGACATGTGAGAGCGATTGTCTTCAAGAGAGACAATATTGAGACCTAACTTTCTATACTCGGACCTCGTCGAGGACCAGCACTGGAAAATGATCCAGAGCAGCCTGCTATGATACCACTGATCCAGATTATTTTCGACATGAAATGAGAGTAGAGATATAATAAATCAATGTACAGAGATATCTCGAATATCCAATAACATAACATAAATGTATCATAGATGCAACCATAAACATATAGATGCAGTAATACACAATTTTCTATTAATGAGTGAAAATGTACAAAGACTGTAAAAATATTGAGTGAAAGACTCACTAGAATAGTGGAAGCTTATCTCTGAGAAGAGATGTGTCTGCTACTCGCATTCTGAAGAAGATGATTTTATAATGAGGCTCCAAAGGCATTTTTATCATAAATAAAATCCAAAACCCTAACCCCGGAAGATGAAAATCCAACTGTTTTGTGGACCCCGTTTTGGGTAGTTTGGTGTATCAACTTCCCGGGGACGTAACTTTGTTATACGATCTCTGTTTGGGGTGCACGATAGCTCGTTGGAAAGGTATCATCGATGATATTCATTTTGGGGGCTTAGTCAAAGCCTTTGGATATCATTGAGAAACTCTATCCTTAAAAACCTTCATTTAGGACCTCAAAATGGCCCCAGAAGTTAAAAACTGCTAAAAATAGCAAATTACCAAAATTGCTAGAAAATTGTTTTGAGCTAGTTGGAAAAGGTGGGTGGTCACCAATATCCACATGGATCAAGTTATCAATGAGATAAATGGAGGCATATGTTGGGCCAGTTCAAGCGATTGAAATTGATGATGCAGATGATAATGGAAGCAGGTGAATGAGATGGTCCTGTTCTTACTGTCATCATGGATACACATGAGAATAATGTTGTTATTGGGGTTCAACAGACGGGGGATTTTATCTAGGAGTTTCAGAATTTGTTCCCCGATGATGATAATTCCTGCCAATTGTAAAGAGAACTGTGGATATTGGGTGTGTTGGATTTCATCGAAACGCGTAGCTTGAATAAGGAACATATGGCACCACACAAGCGAAGGCATGAGGAGAATGTGGAGAAGAAGACATGAGCAATTTTGGCTGCTAAAGGTGTTGCAAGAAATTATGAGGAGGGAGTGGAACCAACAAATAAGGAGGAAATGCAAGCTCTAGAGAATGAAGTGAGAGATAGACATGCTTGGATGGATAATGGTGAGGTGGAGACATAGGTGGGAGACTTGGTCCCTGACCTAGGATGCACCAGGAACAAAGGAACCAAGTTTTTCAAAACAATTGAGTTATATTTGCATGTGAAAAATATGGTTGCACGGGGTAGGGATCCTATAGAGCAAGACATTTAGATTCTAAAGTAGAGGATGGGAGCATTAGAGAGGAAGTCCAACCTGATCATCACTATGGTTTCATGTCTTATCAAGAAACAAGGAGGTGTCTTCTAGATTGTTAAATAAAAAAATGAACCTTCTATCTCTAACGCCCCGTCAAATCCACCACCTCCATCTTCCACCCAAGTTTAAGTGCTTGATAATTAATGCAATCTGCCTAAGTTAGTTTTTCTATTTTCAAGTTTTAATACTCATAGTTCAAACTAGTTACAAATATCTATTTAGACAAAGAAGGATAGTAATGATAGTTTTGATAGTTTTATCAGATGGCCTGGTTTCCCACTGGGTAGGCCAACAAACTTCGGGTCTTTCTCCACAAAAAATAGTATGGTTGGTATAGCTATTTTATTTTGATGTTTTGGTAGCCATGGGAGGTATTAACCTTCATGTGTAAACCTTTGAATAAAATAGAATATTCTGGAAGCAAGAGAAACCTAAACAGATGTGTGAAATCCCTAGAAGACAAGTTGGCTCCACAGGAAAAAGATAAACAAAATATAATTACCAGAAAATCAGGTTGGCCTAGCCAGAAAAGTCACTGGACAAATTAATATAAATAGAGGACGTCTTGTCTCATTTGTTCACTCACTCACACTCTCTTAGTCACCCGTAAATAGTGCGCAACTTTAGATGAGGAGCAACAACAACTGCAATTGTGCATTTTTCTCTTGTTTAGTCTTTCTGGTACTTTCTCTTGTGCACTTTCTTGGTTATCTGTTGGTTTTAGTGTGGCTTCCCGTAATCATTCTATCTAGCAAAGGTTAAGGTGCTTGGGGGTGGATTTATTACTATGGATGGGTGGAAATGGTGTAGCATTGACTATGGTGAAATGAGCACTTCAACATTATTCTAACAAGTTATGGGCCTACAACACCTTCAGAATAGTCTAACCACTGGAAGGAATAACATGAGTTTTACCTTGTTGCTGCAGTTTTCTGCTGCAAAGTTTTCCTTGTCAAGATCGTTGAGCACCTTTCCCTAGGTTGTTTGGCCTAATTCCTTCACCAATAGGTTCACCCTAACCTAGCGCACCTCCTGGTGCTGTCAGATTGCAGTTTGGAGTACTTTGAATTTTTAGGGTTTGTCGTTGTTGTCGGATGATGCCATTGCTTGCCGCTGCTACAATATGTATGTACTTGTATACGTTTTCAAGTTATATCATCTAGCAAAGAATGAGTGTGTTTGCAGGGGATGTGAAAGAGACCTTTTCCAAGCCATGATCTTGGATTCAATACATTCAGAGGAATAAGCACACCCTCCCTAGCAGTGAAGACTCCAGGTTTGATTATTTAAAATTGATATGTCTCTAGATATTATAACATTATTGTGATCTTATGTTGCATCTTGATATATTGAAGTTATGTTCATTATACTAACCCCTTAATACTAGAGATTCACTTGTTGATCTCCTCTCTAGGAGATATTCTTGTTCTTGTTCTGGGCAGGTTAACTCGGAGGCAGGTCACCTTGATAATGCTATGATGATTATCCTTCATTCTTGTTCTTATGTAAATGATTATTGTTTACAAGATGACATTGATCTCCTTTAGGAGATTTTCTTGGTTATTGACCTGGACTCCAAGCAGGATATCTTCCATGGAGGATACCATGGAGATTTTGTTCTTGTTTCTTGTTCCGGGCGTGTCATAAGAGATAAATCTGAGAAGGAGTCAGACTCAGAGGGAGTCGGTGATAAGGAATAATCCAACATGGTTTCGTGACACTTTGCAGAATGAAAAGGGGCATACAACAGACAAAAGCATGGTCCGAGGATTCTCTTAGATAAAGGGATTTGATTTTAGAGTTCGAGATGAAGGAAATTGAATGGATATATTGGGATTGGAAGCGTGTCTAGAACCATATGAGATCTTCAGTGATGAGACTGAATATGTTTAGGATGATGGATAGGAAATCCATGGCCACACCTATGATGACACATCTTAGGAAGTTGTGTGACAAGATAGACATTTTCTTTGTAGAGAGCACCTTGTGTCAGTATATGGTTAAGCCATGACTATAATATTGGGTTACAACACAACATGTAGGTACATGTGTTGTGGTACATATAGATATTATTGATCTACAATGATGAAGTATGACTACTGGGATATACATTTTTTGGATTGGGAGTGTAGAAGACAGATATAGCACCTGGGGTGCTACTTTAGCTTGGGATCGAGAAGGATTTCCAGACAAGCAGGGAAGAAGATATCTGTAGCACTCAGTCCTATATCATAGCCAATGATGCAAGATATGAACCAGGGTGTATTTTCAAAGGATCTTGCAGGACTTCATCAGAGACATGGTGCAGGAAGGAGCAATGAGGCTCCATCACATATCCACAGATGAGAAGATAACTAACATTTTCACTAAGCCTCTGTCTGAGAAAATCTTGGAAGGAATGCAAATGTTTCACTGGGGGAGTGTTGATGATTGAAACATCATGTTGATATTCCAATATTGATCAAATGAACTTGATCATGTGGGAATAGTCCCAGATGTAATCTTCGATGGACTGAAGATTCGAGTTGCTTCTAGATCTCCAATGTGTGAATTGCATCGGGCTTAACACTCACAAGTAGGTGAGTAGTTAACACTCACGACTAGGTGAGTATCCCCGATAAGAATCAAGCTGACCCTTCTCCCAACAACTGGGTTGCAGACCAGGGGAGACAGGGAACATCTACATCTGGAGTAGATGTTCCCCGACGTAGTCTTTGATGGACTGAAGACTCTAGGTGCTTGAGGTGCAATTCCACGTGTCCGATGGCATCGAGAAAAATGCATTCACAGAGTGATCCTATGAGAGGATCAACTATGAGGTGAATGTGGCTCCGATGTGATCATAATTCTTGTCATGGTACAAGAACTACCTTAGGTGATAGACACATGTGTCCGATAACATCGAGCTGAATGCATTCATAGAGTGATCCTATGTTCATGTGGACATTCCAACTTTCCAAGATCACTATGACGTTTTTTTGGCTCTGATGTGGTCATAATTCTTGTCATGGGATAAGAACGACCCAAGGTGCTAGACACATGGTAGTGGAGATGGATCATCAATATAGCTAAATGAGGCTCATGGATATTGTGATACTTTCTATGATAGAAGAATACCAAGAACAAGTATGGCAATATTTTTTGATACCAGATTTCTACCAAATGATGTTGATAGTGATGATGATGCTTGGGACTTGATCTACAATGATGCTACCTGTAGAATGGTCTGCAAGACAATGTGAGTCTTTCCCATGCCATGTGAAGATGGATGGATGTGTTTGAGACCATTAATACCTCCCTAGATAAGAGGGAGTGTTGATGTTTTGGTAGCTACATGAGGTATTAACCTCCATTTGTAAACCTTTGACTAGAATAGAATATTCTTGAAGCAAGAGAAACCTAAACAGATGTGTGAAAACCCTAGAATAAAAGTCGGATCCACAAGACAAAAGATAAACATAAAATATAATTACCAGAAAGTCAGGTCGTCCCATCCAGAAAAGTCATTGGACATATTATTATAAATAGAGGACGTATTGGATCATTTTTTCACTCACTCACACTCTCTCAGTCACCTAGAAACAATGTGCAAGTTTGGAGGAGGAGAAACAACAACTGTAGTTGTACAATTCTCTCTTGTTTAGTCTTTCTGGTACTTTCTCTTGTGCGCTACCCTTTGAGAAGGCACTCTCTCTTAGTTATCTGTTGGTTCTAGTGTGGCTTCCTAGAATCATTCTATCTAGAAAAGGTTAAGGTGCTCGGGGGGGGTTTATGCCTATGGATGGGTGGAAATGGTGTATCATTTTCTATGGTGAAACAAGCACATCGACATTATTCTAACATTTTCATGTATATTTTTCCTCTTTATAAATATAAATTCTCATCTTACTTACAAAAAACAAAAATCGTACTTCACTCAAAATCTAGGCAACTATTATTATTATAATTAGATGCCTTTAACTAATTTCCCATCTCTCACACAATTTCCTAAGTAACTCCTATAAGATTGAACCCTCAAGGGAAGAGTGTTCCTTGTCCCCTGGGATGACTAGCTAAGTGGTCCTGGTTACCTATCTCCCTCGGGAACTACGCCAAGTGAGGTTCCCTGGTTCCATATGATGATGATAATTATCTTGTATTTACCATTTGAGAAATGTAGATCCACATATATCTTTATGTTAAAGAATTCATCAATTCGATATGGGATGAAGAAACTATGGTCCTCTCATCCCCTATAAATGTCTTTTATCTCAAGTAGTGAACATGTGCATTTCTACTTTATTTAAGATGATAAACTCCCATAAATTCCATCTTTGTCTTCATATGTATCCCCCATTAGGAGGAAACCAACTTCAATATTCCATTTGCAACAACACAACTAATGGTGATTTTCTAATTGACCTACAAGTATCATCATCACTTACCTCAAGCGTTTTCATATCATCTTGCTTATGGGAGATTCACAACACTACTTATAGCCTCTACCTTCTTAAACAACCTTGGTATAAAATATATTTTTCTTGTCCATTTGGTCATTCACAATGCCCATGTAAGTGGTATGATGATTCTCTAAATTCAATTTGTGAGCATAGTACACACTACAACGACTTGCAATATATTTTTTATGAGATGTTTGAATTTCCCAATAACTATTCTACTTTTGTTGGATCAATATTAGCCTTGAGTTTTTCCATGATTGAGTCACAATCATTACACCTTGCAAAGAAGTTTCTCTTTTTTTTAATTATTTATCATTACTATGCTCAAATAGGATTGTGACACAAGAAAGAAACAATCTAACCACGCCCTTGTTAACCATTTCAAGTATTTAATCTTGTGTTATGTTTGAAGGAAGTGATCTAAGAGGCACCCTTGTTACACATTAATGTATTGAATGCATTAGAAGTGGATCCTTATCTGTATGGTTCACAATATTACTAACAATAACCATCATTACAATCATGCTTGATCTAGATTTTTTTAATCCACTATTATCATTGATCTCCTTCACATTATCATTTTTAAAGCTACCCTTAGAGTTGTAGATAGTTCTTCTGTTTATGCCATAAGCTTGGTACCATGAATTTTGATAGACACGAAAGGTGTCAAACTTCATTGTAAAAAGAGATCTCTTATTTTTATCTCTCTATATCCATAAATATTAACAATTGATGCCAAAGAAATTAGCACAAATTATCTTCTTGAATTTTCATTCATGAGACATACTTTCTTATTTCCCTCCATCATCAACCTCATGGGTATTTTAGAAAGATAATATCTTTTACAAAAATGTGTAGTGTGCAAGCATCTAATGAAATATTCAAAATTTAATATTTCAACAAAGTTTCTACTCAAGATATCATTAGAACATACACTTGTACATGGGCATTTGAGTTGGTTATATGGCCTTTTAGTCACTATTTGTACATCAAACCAATCCACATGACCAATATATAGCTATCCCAATTGCAAATTGTAGAAGTTATGCTTATATTGCATTTCATAAATTGACCTCAATCTTCTTTACACTTCCCTTTAATATTCAATCTAAGGGTGAACCATCAAGGCCGACCAAGGGTTCATAGGCCATCTATGAAAATAAATTATTGGTAGGAAACATTCATCACAGTCAATGAATACATTTTAGACAAAAAAATATGAATTCATTACCATATAATGATGTAAAACGCACTTCATCTTGTTTCATATGATTTGAAATTGATCCTAAGGTGATATAATTTAGCTTCATAGAACATTGATGAATTGAGTTCACCTTTACTACTAACAACTGAAGGTTGTGATTACAATTCCAAGGTAATATAATTTGGCTCCAAATAACAATGATGGACAAGATTCACTATTTCTCCTAAGAGCTTAAGGTTATGGCTATAGTTCTTTAGTGAGGTGGAACCTTCTAATTGATCAATACCTTTAACCTTTATGATAAATTTTGTTTTGAATTCTACCAACTTGTCTATTAGCTAAGGTATTGAGCTACCAAGTTGGGAGATGAACCTGCAATTATCATATAACAATGTTAGTTCTCTCACCAACACACCAAATGAGGGAGGTACCAACCTCTTCCCTTTAATAACATTATGTTCATCCATATTTGTGACAAGACCTATGGTTATGCAATCTCTTTGCTTTGAACATCTATGCTATAATATGACTTTCTTAAGAATGAATACTAACCTAATATCTTGTGAAATATTTTTATCACTTATAACCACAATAATGTATTGTCTTATTAGAAATAATATCATTGATCTACTCCACATTATGAGATTCATTGCTCATCAAAGTGTCTATTTGATCATTCCAAACTTTCTATAAGGATTACTCAATGTGGTTAACTACTTATGATGCATCCCATTCCATAAAGGTACCATTTTCTTATGAAAACATGTCTACACCTCTTCACGCATGAGGAAATGGAATCTATCCATTGAAAACTTCAATAATACTCACAACAACATAACCAAATTTAATGTTAGTTTTATGCAAATTATACTTTTTTTTAGATAAACTATTCCTTCATCTAATTTTAAACTTTTTAATACAACGTCCACAATATATTCTTAAATGAATATCCAAAAATACATCATTCTTACTTTGCACAAACAAAGATACCCTGTTAATAACTTAAAGATAAACAATTCCAAGTCTTAGAGTTCTCTTGGTTTTTTTAATACATATGAGAAAACACATATGAATATCAAATCAAACCCTTTTGATAAATACAAGTCCCCAAACACATATGTTTACAAAATTATGAAAAAAATATTTTTTTGAAACCTTATATAAAAAACTATATATTAAAACATACTAACTATATATATTTGTCACCATCAATGAACAACTGAAAATCAAAATTGATAATAAATATTTTAATATATTAACTTTTACAGATAATCTCAAATTTTTAATATATATTTGTTATTATTATTATTTATATGTATATATAGTAAAATAGAGTTATTATTATTATTTATATGTATATATAGTAAAATAGATTTACTTTTACGCATAGTC
>SNQJ01S0256633.1:0-12495 GCA_010110895.2 Picea sitchensis | reverse complement strand
TCTGATTCAAAGTGCTATTTCTGTTTCTATTTCGTATATCATTTATGTGTATTGTGAAGATTATGCTGGATATTTTACTGTTATTCTGTCATTTCTAGCATTTCATTTCTGTTCTGCATATTTTATATATCTGGTATCTTGCAGATTATGTTAGGGTTTTTTGCCCTAGAAGGAAACCCTATTTTATGAGGGAAATGTATTGTGGCTATGGATGATGGTGAATATTTTATTCTGAGAGAGGAGACTGTGAGAGAAAGAAGAGGAAGTTACAACGGGTTTTGTTGTAGGTTGTATCCCTTCATTTGCTGGATAATAATAAAGGAAGGACCTGGCAATTTCTCTGGTGGACGTAGCCCACACTGGGTGAACCACGTAAATCTGTGTCTCTCTTGTATTGTGTTTCTTCTGTGTTTTGTTTCTACATTTGTTTTATTTTATTGCTCCGCGGTCCTATTTTTTTAACACATAATAGCTAGTTGTGCAAGTTTTTTATCTTCATCTGTGATATGTTTTTCTTCCCATATCTTCTCACAGATAAACAAGTGCTTCTCAGGGTCCTCATATGCCTCTCCTTTGAATTTTGGTAACCTGATGGTGGGATCATGTCCTGCCATCCTAAATGATGAACTACTACCTCTGTGTAGTGTAGATACTTGAATACTACTTCCTGAACTGACTCCTCCAGTTGCTTCTCCTTGACTAGATGTACTTCCTGATTTCTTCCTTCCACTAAAATTTGGTTGTCTAAATGTTGGTGTTCTTATCAGTGTATTAGTATCACATGGGTTTATGGGTTCCACACTAACACTAACATGGATTGGAGTTTTGTCTTCGGTTCCTGCACTTTGACCGCATGTCTTCCTTTCATATGTTTCTCGTAGGATTTCCTCAATCTAATCCACAACACGGAGATCCTCTACCTCTTCTTCATCACTGGCCAAGCTCTCTCTCTCAGCTATGGATCTCTTCTTATTATTCATATTATATTGGCAAGGTGCTCCATTGCGCATCTTTCCAATTTTTCCATTATCTGCTTGATCTGATCTTCCTCCATCATGATCAAGTCCATGGCTTCCTTCCTTCCCTTCTCCATTTCTCCTTACATCCTTCTAGCTCTAATCAGTGCCTCCCCCCTTCCCCCATGCACGTAGGGAAGTTTAGTTGTCTGATGCCATTGTCGTTACTCCTATGTTATATAGTAAAATATTGATGGAAGTATGCAACGATATGATATACCTACCTCTGGGTCCCTTCATGAACTCTTTGTCCACTGTGTTGTAATACTTTGTGATTTGCAAATTCTATGATAAATCCTACGACAACACTGTCTACCCAAAAATACACTGTGTGCATGAATTTGTTGTCTAATTGTTGTAACTATGTGATCTCTACATGGTCCCACTCAATCTGTCTGATCTGATTCATAGGATGATTATCTTTCAGCCTCAACATCCACTCCTCCAATACACATGGGAAGTTGTAGAAAAACACCTCATGCAGGTCACTAAACACGTACTTGTCCAGATATTTTCACGGTGTTAACTTCGGGTTTCTGTTATCTTTCTGTGCAAATTCCATCTCCTTTATTTTCAACCATCTTTTGATCTCCGTGTTCATTGGGTTCCACATTATAAACATCCCCCTCTATTTTTTCATTTTCTACAACAAAACCTACAACATAACCATTTGTTGGTTACTTATCTCTTGATACCAATCTTGGGCTGACCCAAATTCATATCTAATAAGGTTTCCAATCAAATCCTCTAAAATTATCAACCCCCCTGGAAAACCAGAAGGAAGCGCAGTACACGGGGTGCATTGCGTAGTCTCACTTGAGATAGTTCTATGGGTGGATGCAACACTCAAGTGCTTGCGGCTAGGGAATGAGTGGGGATCTAGAATTGAAACTTGTGATATTTATTTATTTATTATAACATCCATCTATGTTAAGTACCATGTCATTCTTATTCATGCATGTAAAAAAATCAGATCTAGATACTTCATCAAACATTCATCTAAGATATAATCATTAACAACAAATCTATAGCAATGAATCATTCACATAACACATAAGCTACCGTGCTTCACCCCATCCTGGGATACATCGACAAAGCTCTGGCTCTTGGGATAATTTATTATTGTTATGTCATATATGGCACCACATGCATTACAATTATCCCTTAGTTGGATCAAGATCTTTAAAGAGGTGAAATATATCACATTGGGCTCCTCATCTTTTGATCTGACCCTCAAGATCTATCTTATTTTCTTTCTTCATCTCAACAACTTACAAAACAACCTCGGATTTTACAAATATTCTTGCATTCTCAAATTACAATCACGTCGAACCCTATCAAACTCTTTGAACCTCGACCTAGACCTCCTAGGTACCTCTTTATACTTATTTTTGGCTTATAATCTATTACATCCTCTTACCAAAACCATAACTCTAACATGGCTTGGTATTCTTGCATGTGCTCCTCGCATGCTTTCCTCCTTTGCATGAACTTTACTCTGCACGTGTTTCTTTTCCTGTCAGTTGTATTTTCCTTATTTGTGCTTTATTCTCCAAAATTAACCTTTTCCCAAAACTGGGTCTGCACCCAACATAAGGATAAGAAGAAAGATAACCCTAATCACAGAAGTAAGGGATTCAATCCTCCTTTCAATAGAAACCATCCTAATAAAAATCAGCAAGATTAGTCTACTAAGGGTGAATCTAAGAGAGAAGACAAAAATAATACCACCAATCAAATGTTGGATTGTCCTCACAGAGAAGACAAAAATAATACCATGCACAATATCCAAGAGGATACTACAGTAGAGGACATGGGAAAAATACATGCAGCCTTAAATGACCGAAAAGAAGAATACCAATCCAATATTATTGAAATAGAAGGTAATATCATTAATCATCATGTTTCTATTTTAATTGATTCAGGAGCAATACATTGTTACATTGATCCCAAATTAGTGGATAGAGTACATTTGGAGAAAAGTAATCTTGAGAAATCAAGTCTGGTTCAGCTAGAAATTGGAACCAAAAGAAGGATCAATAAGAATTGTTAAAGGTTGTCTAGTAAATATGAATGGGGTAAATGCAGTTGTTGATATGAAAATCATCCCATTAGGATATTATGATGTCCTAATTGGAATGGATGGTTGGAAAAACATCATGCTATCTTATTTCATAAACAAGACATTACATGTCATAATGATGAAGAAAACAATGCCATAGTAGAAAGTAATTAGGAGACCCATTTATATAAGGGAATATTTCAGCCTTACAATTAAAAGAAATGTTTTAGAAGGAGTTGTCAAATGTATGTGGCTCATGTGGAGGAACCAAAAGACCTCATGTGTTGCAAGAGTTTGAAGATGTATTCAATACAGGATTTCCTATGGAGGAGATAGTTGTTATTGACTTAATTTTGAGAATGCCTAATTAATAGGAAAACAATTATAGAATGACAACAAAGGAGTTAAATGTTACAAATGAAGTTGGAAAAATTGTTGAAAAAAGGTACATAACATACTAAGTGTTTCAACTTAGGGAGAAAGCAGGTAATCTTTGTCAAAAAGAAGGAGTAAACATTGGGGTTGTGTATTGACTTTAGACAAGTGAATAAAGCTATTGAACAAATCCTCTACCCAGAATTGTTGACCTCTTTGATCAATTGAAGAGGAGAAAAGATCTTTCAAAAATAGACTTGGTCAGGGATACCACAGTGAGAATCAAAGGAATAATACATCCCAATTAAGACAACAACTATAAACAGTGTAGAATTCTGAATTTTTGTGGTATATTTGGACTAACCAATAAATGAAACATTTATGTGTGGATAGCATATTGAAATTATCCTAGATAATTTACAATGATAGGCTGTTCTTGGATGACATACATCTATTTATTTATTGTAAGTCTAAGGAAGAGCATGAACATCACTTGGTTGGTGTTTCAAGTGTTGAGGGAACATCATCTTTATGTCAAGCTTGGTAAGTGTTATTTTTACCAAAAAGATCCATTATTTAGACTTTATTTGGAACAAAGAGTATATGATCAGACCAGAGAATTGTGAAGTCATTAGAGGGATGGCAGCACCCAAGAATGTTTGTCGGATCTTTCATGGGGTTAAGCCCAGGATACAGGATATTTATAACAAGGTTCTCTAAAGTTGCTCATCCCATCACTTCTTTGCAAGAGAATTAATTTGAATGGACAACAAATGTGAAAGAAGAGAATTGTAATTTGTTGAAGGAATTACTTACTAGTGCACCTATTTTAGAAGATTACTTACCCAAATGAGAATTTTGTGGTATGTGAAAATGCATGCAAGGAAGGGCTTGGTGAGTCCTCACTCCTCCAAAATATTATGTGGTATGCTATGAGTCGAGAAGATTAAAAGACATGAGAGGAATTATGATACACATAAATTGGAATTAGCAACGATTGTACATTCAATGAAAACGTGAAGGAATTACCTTATGGTTAAGAAATTCAATCTGAGGACAAACCACTTTGGTTTGAAACATCTATTTGGAAAACCCACATTAAATGCTAGACAAACAAGATGGATGGAATTTTGATATGACTTTTATATCAAGCATATTAAGGGAAAATAAAATAAATGTATCGATGTGCTCGTGGGAAGAAATTTACATCTCATGCATGCTAAATCCATTAGTATTCATTAGTCATATTTAATGAGAAAATTTTTAGAATTTGTTAAAGATCAACGACCCTCTAGTAAATAAAGGTTCTGTAGGAAAAAGTAAAACAAAAATCTAAAGGATGTAAGAATGAAGGAAGATGGATTACTTATGCATAAAAACCGAATTTATGTTCCTAGTTACAGAGAAATTAGAAATGTCTTGAAGAAATGAATAATGTTCCATATGTGGGACATCTGAATATGTCAGGAAAACAATTGCTGACATTAGAAGCCAAATTATTTTGGCCATGAATGAAAAGAGATGTTGTTTATTACATTGTCGGATGTATGGAATGTCAAAGAGTGAAAGTTGAGCATAGACAGAGGTGGGTTTGCTACAACCATTTCAATTCGAGAAAAGAAAATGGGAAGTGGTAACCATTGATTTTAATACTAAGTTTCCTAGGAAAACAAGGCAACATGTTTTCAATAATGGTATTGGTGATGGGTACAAGCGATGCTCATTTGTTCTTGTAAAAACAACTCATAGATTAGCTAATGTTAACAAGAATTTACATGAAGGAAATTGCCAAGTTGCGTAATAATGGGATACACAAAGAGCAATTGTTTCTGATAGAGATATAAAGTTTACTTCAAAATTTTGGAGGGATTATTTAATATTGAATTTTCAAATATGAATTTTAACTTCTGGCTCATACCATCCACTGGTCAGAATGTGGGATAGAGAGGGTGAATCAATTGATTTAGGATATGTTGAGGATGTATTTAATGGATAAACCATCTAAGTGGGAAGATTACTTGCATTTGTTTGAGTTTGCCTACAATAATGGGTATCAAAGCTTCATTGAGAAGGAGATGAGTCCATTTGAAGATTTTATGGTAGAAAATGAAACTCATGGTGGTGGGACAACAGTAGGCAGGAAAGACTTGGCCAAAAATTGCTCAAAGGATATGGAAGAATCAGATAGTTAGAATTAGAGAGTAAATTTGGAAGGAAACACAAGATAGACATAAATGTTATCTTGAGATAAAAAGACATGTGACTAGAAATTTAAAGTGGGGAGAATGTGTTTTGAGAGTCCAAGCCCGAAAAGTTCTATTAAAAGTTAGGCGGTTATTTTTCAAGCTAGCAGCTTAGGATTCTATGATGATTTTCAGCATTATGAAAGAATGATTACAATATGAGGCTCTGAAGGCCTTTTTACCAATAAAACAATGCTCCAAAAACCACAGGGAGATGAAGCGTCAGCAGAAATTCATGTGGGCTTGTTTGGAGTAGTGTACATCAACTACAGGGGTGCTTTTTCACGATCCTTAAGTTTTAGGCATCTGATATCTAGATTGGAAAGGCTATCATAAAGGAGATTCATTTTTGGGAGCTCAATCATGCCTTCAAATATCATTAAGAACCTCAATCTCGAAAACCTTTATTTGGGCCCTCAAAAATGGCCTCTAGGAAGTTAAAAGCACTAAAATAGTAAATTTCCAAATTTTCAGAGAAAATTGTTTGAGCTAGTCGAGAAAATAGGTGGGTGTCCAAGAATATCCACCTAGATCAATCCTCCTCCCTTAGGAATAAATGGCCTCCATTGGGTTGAGTTTCGGGGAGGGGAAAAGTGTTTGTTGAATCTACATCTTGGTGACTTACTTTTCCTTCTTTGGAGAAATTAGTGCTTCTCAGTTTGTGGAAATGCATCACGAACACAGTGAAGTTGAGGCTATTCCATGATTGGGATACATGAAGGGATGGTGTGTAGAGATAGATCTTTTTCACTTTGATGCAGCCTTTTTTGACACCTTACATTTGGATAGAAAGGTGTTGGGATGAAGTTGTAGTGGTTGCAGTGTCCTTTTGTTCCTCTTTTTAACATATATTAAGAAGAAGCGAGAATTTTTGTAGTATGAGATACTTCTGTACAACTTTTAGGTGGGAACAGTGGTGAGAACACACTCTGGTGATACATGAGATGACACCTCGGAGAAACAATGACCTTTGGGGTGAGACTCATAAATGAAACATGGTAGCTTCCCACATATATGGTTGGCCCAAGAGGTATATGAGACATCTAGTGGGAAACATCACATAATACCTCATCCTTGAAGGGTTGGATGTCATATGAATTGACATTGATGGTGACATGAGAATGTCGAGACTTGTGAAGCCACTAGAGTATTGTATGGTTCTGTGGTGTGGTGTTCTGTGACTGATCTCAACTAATTTGTGACCTCTACTGAGATGAGGTTGTTTGAAAAGCTCCATATCAACGATAAAATGCAATGGGGTCCCTTCTATCTGTGAATGAAAAGGCGCTACCTCTCTTTTGGATCTGTTGGTTCTTCGGTTGAATTGTTGTGGTGTAACAATATGAGTGGTCTGCATCGATGATCGTCGCTACCCGATGTTCGGAATCGGATTACGGTTGAGATCATGTCTTTGATCTCAACCTATTATTTATTTTGGTAACATTCATCGGTGTTCGGGGGTTTTTGTGGAAATCGGACCATTTTTCATTGTTCTTCTTTGTCTTCCATGACCCTTCTTTTCAATATGGCTTGGACTAGATTTTGAGAATAGCATGTCTGCTATAATGAATCTTGTCATACTTTGGTTGTTTTATATTTGACCGAACTCTCGTTTTGATACGGTGCTTAAATCTTCTCGTTGTAGACAACATATCTATAGATGCATCAGTGATGAGATGTCTAGAAAATCCATTCGGTTTGGTGATATGCATTAGTAGAGCTATGATATTCCGGAGCCAAATGTTTAAAGTCTTTGATACCTAGCTTGATGCATAATGTATGGAAGGTTAAGTGAACTCTGACTGCTTATCCCCTCTCTTACAATTAGCCCATCTCTGTCATCTTGGTCCTATCATAGTTTCCAACAGGGTAGTACCATTCCTTTACCACATCCAAAAAAAAAAATCCCAAGTGGGCTCGGCCCATATATTCCAGACTTCTCTTTGTAACTTTTCTCCCAGTAAGTTCCACAGATGAGTCTGGAGTATATGGGGTCGGTCCCACTTGAGATTTTTTTTGTGTGAAGGTGATCTTTTCTTTGTCGGAAAAATTGTGGATAAATAAACCTTCTAGTTGAGTTAACCATTTTTTCTAGGGCTTACGCATCTATTTGTCCTTCAAATACGAGAACATAAAAATTAACTGTACCATGAAAGGAGTTCTTCCAAAGTGGTTTATACGATGAAGATGTTACTATTTGGCCTCTGTCGAGGCATTGAGAGGAAATTGGGAAAAATTCTCCATCATTTCATCTCTCTGTCGTGATTTCTCAAGCCTAAGCCCGATAGGATCGTCTGCTCCATCGTTTTCTTCTGTCATTGAGGGTTTCTTGGGTGTGAGAGAGGGTGGCTTCAAGAGACAAGATCGAGACCCAATACTCGGACCTCGTCGGGGACATACATTAGAAAATGATCAAAGACAACACTCGATACCGATCCGGATTATTTGAAGCTGAGAAATGAGATCAGATGCTCTAAAAGAAATGCTACGAGAGATATCACAAGATATTCAATATGCAACATAAATCTTCGGATAGATATAAACACGGAGATATAGTAATACATTATTTTCTATTAAAGAAAGAAATGTATAGAGACTATAAAAAAAACAGAGTGAAAGACTCAATAGAATTGTGGCAGATTATCTATGAGAATGAATGTGTGACTACAAATTATGAAGATGATTACAATGAGTCTCTGAAGGCCTTTTAAAATAAACAAGAATGACAAAAAACCTAGACTTGTCCAAATGCCTAACCCTAGGAGATGAAGTGCCAAAGTCATGTGAGCCCACAAGTTTAGATGAAATTGGTACATCAACTATAGAGTCGTGCTTTGCATACAATATTAGTTTTAGGCATATGATGGCTTGTTGGAAAGGTGGTTGAGGAGATTTATTTTGGTGGCTCAATCATGCCTTTTTATATCATTGAGGAGCTCTATACGGAAAAACCTTCATTTGGAGGCCTCAAAGTGGCCTGAAAGTTAAGCTATTTAAAAATAGTAAATTATTAAGTTGAGAAAAGTGTTTTGAGCAGATCAGAAAAAGATTGGGTATTATAGATATCCACACAGTTAGGATATGGAAGACGAGATGGTTAAGATTAAGAAGAAGAATTTCGGAAGGAAGCACAAGATAGACATAAATGTTATGTAGATAAGAACATGGCCGACTAAATTTAAATAAGGAGAGAATGTGTTTTTTGAGAGTGGAAATGAAATTTCATTAAAGTTAGACAGTGCCACCAAAGATAACAACCCGGATTTTTTGTGGTTCATTTGGAATCTTGGTCGAATAGGAATGGGTGCATACATTACGTGCCTACTTCCATGAATTTCATAATGTATTTCATGTATCTTTGTTGAAAAAGTATATACATGATCTACTCACATTGTTGATTGGAATTTGATTGAGGTGGAATCCCGGAGAATACTTCGAGGTCCATCGATGGGCACTAAATGGATAAGAAAGTTAAAGGATTCTCTGAAACGAGTCATAGGGCTGAGGCAAAGTTCAGTGGACACATTACATTCTTGAGATACCATCATGAGCAGTACTGTGATTACGAAGAATTTTTGAAATTTTGAGCATGTTTTGTATAGGACATTGCCAAAATAAGGAGAGGTATGTACCCAGGTTTGAGTCTGATAATAATTTATTTGTGGTATATGATATTAGGTTGGTGAGGCAGTATATTTAAATGGGTTTAGATGCACAAATATGTGCTGATATACATTAATACAATACATGTTGGTTCTGGAGGTAATGAGAATGAGAATGAGTACTGATCCCATGAGAGGGATAAAGGAATAAGTATTTTATTATGTTTTTTATCCATTTGGTTTAATGGAAAATGATACATGAGATCTTGGAAGTATGTAGTTCTTGATTTCATGAGATTATATACACACCTCTTGTGGGTTGTTTGAGGGTTATTCTTCTTCTTTTTCCTTGTTTGTTCATTCATTGCTCATTCATTCTTGTTCTTTGTTGGGACATGGGGGCGAATGGATGAGGAGAGCCATTTTTTGTTGGTTGTAGGAAATTTTGGTGTATTTTCAGCCATGATTAGGTTTAAATATCTTTGGGAGATCAGGGGTATGTGCTAGTGATCTGGCTGAATCTACGAGAGTCATGGCATGGAAATTCTTGGCCAGGATACACTAAAGCACTAGAAAAAGAAGTGGATAAGCAGGGTACATGAGTGAAGGAGTTCATTGTCTTAGGTAGATGCTGAGGATGGAGAAAGTTAGTGTATTCGGTGTTGTGTGTTGAGAAACTTGTGAGAGACAGTTGTTCTGGTTTGGGAAGTTGGGTATAGATCTAGGAACCTAGTCATATGGATTCATAATACCACTACAGATGGGAGTGACTTGTTGTTGAGACTTGGAACAGCAGTGCTCTATGGTGCAGGTGAACTTCCCTTGAGTGCCAGTTGGTGTTGTCATTCATTAAATATAGTTCTCTTTGTTATGGTTTCCTTTTCTTGTGTATTTATTTCCATTGTGTATCAAATTATTATAACTAAGATTGCACCTATAATATGCATGATTTCTAGTTAATGTTGTGCATGTTATATTGTGCATGTATTTTATATTGTAGTATGAATCTTGATCATTGCATGTATCTATTTCATGATTCTTTATTAATTAATTGTTATCAAAATTTGAAATCAACCAGAAGTGCATTCTTAGTATGGCATTCCATATGTGGGAGGTTGAGTATGTTACATAACGATTACATGAATTTTCTACCAGGAGATGTGCAAGAATGAAGCATGCACTAAGATGGATTTGGTATAGAGGTAAGAGAACATCCTACGTTTTATGGCTTGGATGATTTATAATACATCTTAATGAAGTATGAAGTAGAGGTTATGGGAAATCAAATATTATTGGCATTAGATATTTCCTTAAAAGCTACACCTCCACAAGATGGTGGGATACACACAAGAAAAATATCAACAATTGGTTCCAATGCAAAAATGTTACCATATATAATATTCGACACAGAGAAGGAACACATATATGAGGAGAAATATGAGATATTTGGACAAGCCTAAGAGCATGCAAAGTGCATGATTCAATGGATATTAGTACCATCAGAAGAATGGCCACACACCATTTTATTCACACACTAGAAGTCATTCTGAATAATTGGTACACATAATAGGAACAACATGGAGAAACTGCAAATTGGGAAGAGATGCAACAAAACTTTATAGTTACATTTTCACTTGAGAATGATAGTCCAAAGATTGGTCTGTGTTGAAAGTGGTAAGAGATGGGATATTTGAATAACCAGAATTTGAAATAGTCCCAACATATTAGAAGCAGGCTAGATAGATAGTTAAATAATTGCTACACTGTTATCACATCATAGAAGAAACCAAAGAACCAGTGGAAGATAATTTGTGCAATATCCAGATCCCAAAGTGAAAGGAATTGAAAAGGAAGTAGAGGTTCCAAGATGGTTAAGTATTGGTCAGCCAATGAATATTAATAAGGTCAACATTGGAACTGAACAACCCAAAGATGGACAGTATTGGAGATTATTGGGATAACCATATAGTAGAAAGGATCACAGAATTATTGCACGAATACAATGACTTATTCCCAACAACATTCTCAGAGAGATGAAAGTTAGCAGAGATTGGATAGATGAAGATCCCATTGGATCCAGAAGTAATACCTATCATACAGAGGCCATACAGATTGAATACACTATACAAAGATAAGGTAGAGACATAATAAATTGATAAGATGCTAGAAGCTGGTGTCATAAAACCTTTAGAAGAGTTATAATGGATCAATCCTATGGTGATGCAAAAAAAATTCAAGGAGCTATTAGGATTTGTGTGGATTTTATAAAATTGAATGATTCTTTCCTACATGATCATTTCCTACCCCATTTACAGATCCCATCTTCTACAAGCAGAAGAGTGAAGACATAAATTGAAAGATGTTTGAAGCTAGTGTTATAGAACTTGTAGAAGAGTTATAATGGATCAATCTGGTGGTGCAAGAAAAGAAGAAAGAAGGGATCCAAATTTGTTTATAATTGAAAATTGAATGTTTACTACATGATCATTTTCCTACCCCATTTACAAAAGAACTCTTGGAGAATGTAGGGGTCAAAACATTAAGTTTACAGTGTATTTTCAGGTTATCATCAAATTAGGATGGCTCCACAGAGGATAAGCATAAGACTACATTTTCTATAGAGTGGGGATAATTTTAGTATACATTTTCTATAGAGTGGGGCTCATTTTAGTATATAGTCATTCCATTTGGATTGAAGAATGCACTAGCCATTTTTTCATGGGTAGTAGTAGCAAATTTTAAGGACTTAATTCATAAGTTTTTGGAGGTTTACTTGGATGATTGGGCAATGTTCAGTATGTTAAAGGATCATGTTCAAGTATTAAGGTTGATGATGGATAGATGTATACATTGTTAGATATCATGAAACATTAAGAAATGTATTTTTAGCGCACCTTTTGGGATTTTGTTAGGACATGTGGTGTGAAAACAAGGTCTATTGGTTGATCCTGCTAAAATTCTTGTCATAGTTAACTTGCCACCACCAAATTCAGTGCGCCAGTTGAAGAGTACATTGGTCCATACATGGTATTACAGAAAGTTTAGGGATATGAATAGATCACCACGCCAATGGAGAAGTTGTTGAAGAAGGATACTAAGTACTAGTGGAATGATGAATGCCATAAGAGTTTGGATATTTTAAAGGAAAAGATGGTTATTGCACCAATTCTGGTTTTCCTAGATTAGTTAAAGGAATA
>SNQJ01S0256632.1:0-12495 GCA_010110895.2 Picea sitchensis | reverse complement strand
CTGAACATTTCATCGATCTTTATTATTCTTTTCCAAATGGTGGTGTTTGTTATGTCGTTCAAACTCGTGCACATTTGACACATATTGTTAGTAATAACCATATGCTCCTTTGTCTACATGCAAAGTAACAAATGATAACTTATACACGGTAATTAACAAAGTATTGAATGATTTGAGTGAGTGTTTGGCATGTGATACAAATTGTCCTTTGGTTGATTTCTAGGCTAGATAAGTACGGGACGCTCTTAACTTCTCCTTAACTTCTTGAGACAAGTTGGATTCTTGATTGAAACCTTTGGCAGTGGGACCTTCCATTCAATCCTTAGTGGATAGATTGATGCCAACATATATAATCCAATAGAGAATCTCAAATTCATTGATATAACTATCATATGCTTAAACATGATATAAATATCCCATGCTTAGACATGATATAAATATTCCAAGGGATCCAATTATGGGCCAAGCATTCACTATAAGCACACTCAAGTAGCTTTGCTCTTAGGTCACACTAAAGGATGTCTTTTTAACGAGAAACAAGTCTAAAGTCAATCTAGAACATAATCCATATTTGCACCAAAGTCTTATGCAAATCAAGGTATGCATTTATGATGCAAAAATCTATTGTGTTGAGTAACTACCTTTGAAACCATGACCATAGTGCTAATTACAAAATCTTATTGGAAACCAATTTCCATTCGATGAAGGGTTAGGTCAATTAAATGCACGATGAGGGAAAAAGAGCTTTCACAAACGTTAACCTCACCTCAACATAATAAGAGCTACACAAGCTCCAAAAGGCTTTCGTGTCACCACGAATCAAAGTCACATCAATTGGCAATGTTGTCCTTTGCATCACATGTTGTGCATAAAATGACTACTTAACTTAAAAACAAATGTAAGGACTAGTTGCTATGCAACTTTATCATGTTGAAACAACACATCTATGAAGAATGAATAATTTAAAGAAATGTAGTTAATAAAAAGATGATGGATGGTTCATATATAAGCCATGTTAGAATGAGAATACATTCCATATGTAGCATCTCGATTAGTGGAACTACGAGGTCAGTACATAAGCGAAAATGCTTAGATAGATTCATTTAGTGATATCATTTATGTGCCCACACAACTTTGGAGTATGTAGGTTTGACATTAATTTTCATAAAATAAATGAAATGTAACGAGTAAGTTATCTCTATAATTAACATATAATGAATTACCAAGATAACCTCTAACTCATTCATTGACCTTTGACTTATTCATTATTGTAACTAATGAATAGTTGAAGGTTTAATTAAAATGAAATTCTAAATGTAGCACAACAATGAAACCAATAAATAGTTAAAGGTTAATTAAAATGAAACTCTAATTATAACATAACAATGAAATATAACATAATTTTATTTTGAAAAGTCAATATCTACCACAAATAAGTTAGGATAGTTGACTATGTCTATTTGGGACTAATGGATCCTCTGACTTTGACTTTGTAACAGTAAGCTAGCTCTCCCTTGGTTGACATAATTAAAGAGACATTAAATTACAAAAGTTAAACATAAACTAGGAATGCATAACATATGTAACGTCTTGATTAGTAAAATTACGAGGATCCTTACTTAAGCAACAAAACTTATATTAATTCATTTAGTGATATCATTTGTGTCCTCAACACAATTCGATGTAAAACTTTAACATTATTTTTTTATAAAATAAATGAAATTAATCAAACAAATTATTTCTTAAATTAAAATATAATAAATTACTAAAAGACGTCTAACTTAATAATAATAATTGATATATAATCAAAATGAGCTTATAAAAATAAGCTAACTACGAAATATAATAAAATTTTATTATAAAATACTAACCAAAAATAAATTAGAAGAGTTGACTATGACTATGAATGTTAGATCTTGTGACTTTGTAAGCACAAACTTTCCCTTGGCCCACATTATTACAGAAATATTAAAATTAAAAGAAAATAAACATATAAAAAAAAAACTAACCGTACACAATTTGATGCCTTGATATCCTCTAGTACGGTTGCAATTTCAATCCCACGCATTCTTTATTTATCACCAATATACACATATATGTCCACATGAAAAGGAAAGCGATTTGGATGTAGATATTTGACTTATGGTTTGGATTTATCTCATATTTACTTTTATTTATATATAATATGTAAATTATGATTTTGATTTTTTTTTACTTCTACATATTAAGGTAAGCTCTTTATATAGGATATGTAAGTTGTGATTTTAATTTTTTTTAGTTATGATTTAGATTTATTTTTATTATAGTTTATTTAAAAAAATTATAAAATTTGAAAAAATTATAATATTATAAATAAATATTTTTTAAAAGAAAAAAATGTTTTAAAAAATTTGAAAAATTTGAAAAATTTATAATATTATAAATAAATGTTTTTTAAAAGAAAAAAATGTTTTGTAAAAATGTGTGAGGAGGTGAACAAATATATAATCCTCGTCATTATTTTGAGTAGAGAATAAGGTTAAAAATATATATATATTTCACTTAAATTATTTTGTTTTGTAATTATTTGGGTTTTAAAATTATATTATTTTTAATTATTTTATTGAAAAATTTAAAAGTTAAACCTTTATGTGTTGAAATAGGGAAAGTCATAATGAAGGGATGCAAGTTGAAGATGTAGATAAAGTTTACACTTTTATTTAGAAAGGGAGAAAAAAATTGAATTAAAAATTAATGGTAATTTGGAGCAATGTACGACTATCGATTAATAAAATAACATAGATAAATTACATATACTTTGGAAAGATATTCAGAAAAAAAAAACACAATTAAGATATAATTAGAATGTTGTAATTATACTTAGATGTTGATATTTAAAGATATTAAGAAAAAACATAATTAAGATATAATTAGAATGTTGTAATTATACTTAGATGTTGATATTTCTTAGGTAGAAGATAATTAACAATTCTTTAAAGTCTATTAGAGATTTGGCAAACAAAAAATCCATGTGACCAATAGATATTAACAAGGAAGTCCAGGACCCCGGATGGGGTGCCAGTGCGGGCCAGATGTCATCAGGAGAGGACAGGAGGCAGCCAACATGGCGATAGCCATGTGACCGGAGTGTGCCACACCCTCCCACCACCTCCATGCATTTAAGCCAGACTTGCGCTAGTCAAGGCACCATTACTCTCAGTACGCCTTGCCCAAGCTATCTGTCTTGTCGATGGCTCAAAGCCATGAACCAGAGTTTACTCAGCTCGTGCGCGCTTGCCTCTTTCAGCGTCCTCGGCACCATGGTTTCCACCAGGTGCATTCGCAGTTGTTTTCTTCCACGACCGAGACCTCCTACAAATTCCACTCCTCCCAGCTGCTCCTCCGCTACCAGTTCTTCCTCTCAGTGCATGCAAGTCCCCTTAGTGTCTCAAGCATGCCGAGACAAAGGGGGGGATCCAAGCGCAGCTCGGCCTGACAGCCTAGTTGACCGCGTGTGGTTCTCCGGCCCCTGCCCGCACCATCTCCCAGCTCGTCACCTTCATCACCTTCCTCGACCTCTTCATAGTCCCAGTCTGGTCAAAGCCTTAGCAACCTTCCGCCCCTCTCCTCGCCCTTCGCAAGCTGGCTTGAGTGGTTCGCCATCTCAGGGAATTCTCTGGGTTTCTGCCCAAGACCCTTACCCGATTTGGCTTCCACCTCACTGCCACTTCCTGTAGTTCCTCCCAATTCGTCAGCATGTGCACCAGTCCAAACATGGACCACAACCACCTAGCCTTCCCTTGGACTGCAACCAGATAGCCATGAACCACAACCAGAGCCTCACTCCTTCACAGACTCAACACTAGGCTCACAATTCCAAGACAGCCTTGCAATTTTGCAAGGTCTAGTCTTTGAATTGCGGCAGGGCCTGGACGACCAGCAATTCCGGATGGAGATCCTGGACGGGAAGACAACAACTCTTCTGCAATTGCTCACAACACTGCAAGGGGCATGCCACCCAACCGCGGGAGACGGTGACGACACAGGGCGTGGAGACGAATACGACACAGAAGCTTCCATGCACGGGGATGTGGGCGAAGACGACACATGTGGTGGGGGCGAAGACAACATAGGCGCAGCCATGCACGTGGCCATGGAGGAGGAAGGGACATTGGTTGAGGAGGAAGCAACACCAGCCATGGACCCAACGACCAACGCCACCTCCCTGGATGTGTGGCCACGCTACAAGGCCACCACATGACATGCAAATGTGTCTTCATGCTTGCTTAGCAGGGTGTCTGAATTTTATTTTGCCTCATAGGGTCTATGGTCATATTTTGCATGTTGTTTTTATGCCAGGGTTAGTTGACATGCCGATTTGGTCTCCTACGGGGGACCGGAATTTTTATGTTTAAGTCTTTGTAATTTTCAAGACTGGCACCTTAAGACAATGGGCTTTATTTTGACCAGTTGGCTGAACTAGTTTCCCTCTGGGGCAGTTCAGTTCTTACAGTCAGGAACTCATGGAGATACTGTATTCTTTGCTTTTTGAAGGATTTTTATACAAAATCTTACTTACAAAAAAAACAAGGAAGTCCAGGAAGAACTTTTTTTGACAAACTTAATTAAAAAAGAAGAAAAAGATAAATGAGAATAATTCCATTATGATAAGGTCATAACTTGATTAAAAAAAAAGTATTCACTCACAAAATTAGACAAAAGGGGAGGAGTGGTCATTGTGTTAAATTTGAATATTTTTAAACCTATGAAGAGGTGTTTATTTAAGTGAGGAGGGGCAATGATTGTGTTAAATTTGAATATTTTTAAACATGTGAAGAGGTGTTTTTTTTCACATGGAAAATAATATTTATATTCAAGAGAAATGAATATGCATGTTGTTGTCCCTTATACAAATACTAACCTGTGATTCCCTATCCTTTCAAAAAATGCTACATTCATTTATGAAAAACTCGGCATACATTCGCAACATCCTTTTATACAAACTAAAAGACAAAATACATCCACATAGTCCAAAAATCAAGCAAGTTCATAATTGTTAGTCTTATAACTAGAAATTAAAAGTGAAACTCCATGGATTTTGTCTCCTCCCCATCCAAAAATTCAAAGAAACCAAGTGCTCATGCTGGAAATGACAGAGCCTCCTTTAACAATGCATCTGCTTTAATATTAAGCTCCCTGCATATGTGTTTGAAAGAAATCCATTCAAAGGATTGAAGAGCTAGCTTTATCTCCTTAAGCAAAGAGGCTAATCTCATGTCTGATACCGAAGCTTTTTTATTGGCCCAATTACCTACGAGTTTGGATTCACCCATCACTTGCAATTTTTTTATCCCTTTCTTCTTGGATGCATCTAGCAAAGTCCACAACGCGATAAACTCGGCCTTGTTATTTGTGTCGTGACTTGGAGTGAACCTGATATGAATGAAGTGAATTTGGCTTAAGAAGAGAACCACACCAGCCCCACCAAATGGAGGATGGCCTTGGTTGGCTCTGTCGAAGAAGCCCCATGGGACTTCAAAATCCAGGTCATGCATGGACAAAACCCTCATATTTTTAGTTTTGAGATCAACCATAAATTCCTTTACCAACTTTACAGTGAGGTTTATGGTGACCTCCCGGGGGATATCCACATTTTTTAAAATACTAGAATCATGGGCCCACCAGAGGCTTTGAACCAAGACATGGAAGCCCCTCATACTATTTTACCGAAGAGTTCAATAACCAATCTTTTAAGCATTCTTCAAGGCTCGACTTCGACCATGATGTCTTTGACTTGAGCTCCTCCTTGACTATACTTGACACCTATGTTGCATATGAGCATACATTGAAAATGTGAGAAGAGGATTCTTCGTTATTCTTGCATAACACACATCTATTAGGACCAACCCATCCCCTCTTAATACCAACATCCAAAGTTTATAATTTATTGTTTAGAGTGAGCCACAATGTTAGTTTTCACTTTAAGGGAGCTCTTAGCTTCCATAGGATGCACCACCACCACAATTTTTCCCCTACAAAATTTGCCTCCAATTCAACTTTGTATCCTAACTTAGCTATGAAATCCTCGATCTGTGGGTTCTTTTACCAACATAAAACATTAATTTTGTCCTCTTTTAGTCTTATGAAATTGGAAACCAACATGCTAATGTAGTGATTCCATTATATAGTGTCTGCCCCTGCTAGACCAATGTCCTCAACGGATTTCCAACCCTATCTCCCCAAGGGCTAAGGCATTTGTGATTTTTCATCCTCCAAAGAGAAGATGTCATCTGAATTAGAAGCCTGCAAAAGAGACTCAGAAAAACATAAGTTATTTTCTGATCCCAACCAAGGGTCCCTACCCAATCTAACCTTCCTGCCATTACCAACCCTCCACACCGTCCACGATCCAACCTGTGGAAAATATGCTACCAACGCCTTCCAAATTGTCAACCCTCTTATAGACTTTTGAGGCTACCTTAGCGAGTCTTCTATTGTTGGTCCCGGGAGGTACTTGGATTTTAGTACTCTACCCCAAAGAAAGTCACTTTGAATGAGTCTCCACAAGCTCCTGCCAGCTAGGGACTGAGAGAAAGAGAGGATATTCTTTAGGCCCCAACCCCCTAACTCCTTAGGAAGGGGCACTCGACTCCATTTAACCAACAAGATACCTTTGGATTTTCGCTACCCTAACCAAAGGAACTAGAATCCAACCTTTCAAATTTGGGAGAGGATACCCTCGGGGACAACCACTATCGAAGTCCAAAATATAGGGATATTCTCAAGAATATATTTCAACAACACTAGTTTGCCTCCCCTCTATAGTAATCTATTACCCATACTGACACCCATGCCTCCACCTTTTTTACCAACCAGAGCTAGTCTACAAAGCGATAGTTATCCATCTTGAGGTGAAAGCCCAAATACTTTAGGCCACCCTCGATCTCTTTCCCGGGGAAGGGAAGGAGATTCACGATATCATGAGATAGCTGATCAAACAAATTATGCGCTATCAAGCGTGATTTGTCCACATTGATTTTCATTCATGTGGCCTTGTAGAACAATTCCAATACCCCTTTAAAAGCGGAGAGTTCCCTCTTAGAACCGTGGGCAAAGCATAACACGTCATCCAAAAAAATTAAATGGGAGATGGACTCCTAATCAAAGACTTTCACTCCTGAGATCGCCTTGGTCCTCCAGTCTTCTGACAACAACTTACTCAAATCTTCATCCACGATTTAAAAATAAGAAAGAGGACAATGGGCACCCCTGCCTGAGCCCATGTGAGGTTTTGAAAAATATGGAAGGAGCTCCGTTAATAAGGATAGCAAAAGACACCGACTGGATGCACCCCATAATCCAATTTACTACCGATAACTCCATTCCCATTTGAATTAAGACCAGGAGAAGAAAGTCCAGCTGACACGATCGAGAGATTTTGAAATGTCCAATTTGAGGATCGTTGCTCCCTAGGTTGAAATTTTGATAGAGTGGAGGGCCTCCTGGGCTATTGCCATGTAAAGGTGTTTATTTAAGTTTTGATTTATTTTCACATCTTAAAATTTTCATGCTAATTAGTAATGTTGAATTTTTGTTTATACATATACTTGGAAGATATGTTTGGTCATCCACCAAGTGACAAAGAAATGAATGATTTCATGATGCTAGGATGGCATGTTTTCTACAAAAATGCTTGTGATGATCAATTACCAAATGTAAAATCATATAATCCCACTTATAAATGATTGTAGCCTTAACTTTATATATGATTATTTTAATTCCCTTCGTTCAATTGAAGCATAGGGAAGATGTGTGATTTCCTGAGTTGTGTGCATTCCATATTTTGTTAGAGATTGTCCTTAATTCATGAGTTTTTATTCAATAAATTATGGTCTAGATCACACTAGTGTAGAGTGATTAGATACCAAGTTACAAATTAATAATGGACTTCAAGAACCTTGTAGAAGTTTATTATAAAAAAATGTTTCCAAGGACCACTCAACTAAAGAAGAGTTACAAGTAACATATACGCCCATTTATAACCATTCCTTCATGATACAAATTGGCACCTTGGGCATACAAACCAAGATCCCAAGAAAACTAAATAAGCAAATGAAATTTCCTATAATGGCTTAAGAAATATGCAAAAGGTAATACTATTGACTCACATGTATGAACAATGTGGACTTGCTTTGATCTCAACCATAAAATAACCATTGCCAACAAATGTCATAGACAACATTTTCATATTTCTTTTCAACATAGGAAAACAATGAGTATGTTCAATATAGTCAACCATGGTCAACCTAGTTAATATATTCAACATCGATAACTATGACCAATATAACCAAGTATGGTTGGCAATATGGTTAACATATTAATCATGATAACCATCATCAATATTGGTCATCATAGTCAACGATGACCAACCATGGTACCATAGTTAGTTATTCAAATATGGTCAAAATAGTCAACACAATTGACATAATCAATACAAAAAACACATTGAACATGGTCAACATAGTCAACCATAGTTGACTATATTGACAATATGGTCAACATTATCAACTATGGTCAACATCGTCAACCTTAGTTGATCTAGAATGGATCACTATATAATTTATCATCTATCTTGGTACTTTCTGGGTGGAAAAATTAGAGGAATTATGTTATAGGGTCCATTTTAGGGGTGTATTGTCCCTTTCCAAGTGATCATTCTAGGGGGGGTGATTTAGTAGCCTATTGATCCAAATTTATGAGCAGAACGAAATGAAACCACAGATTTATACTGTTAACATAGAGACCCAGGGAACAATAACAGAGATACAGTAAAACTTGACTTCTATGAAATAAGAAATATGTTGAAAATTGTAAAATGTAGACTATAAACAAGCTTGATAGAATGGTGTCATCTTATCTCTGAGAAGAGATGTGATGACTACGTTCATTCACAAGAAGATGAGCAAAATGAGGCTCTGAAGACCTTTTTACAATAAACATGAATTCCAAAACGCTAGACATCCAAAAACCTAACCCTAGGAGATGAAGCGCCAAAAGTCACGTGGGCCCCATTGGGGTAAGTTAGTACATCAACTTCCTAGGGTCGTAACTTTTTCATATGATCTTCGTTTAGGGTGCACGATAGCTTGTTGAAAAGGTATTGACGAGGATCTTCATTTAGGGGGGCTCAATCAAAGCTTTCGACTATTACTGATGTGCCCGATCGTGAAAAAACGTCGTTTAGACCCTCAAAATGGCCCCATAAGTTGGGACTGCTAAAAATAGTAAGTTGCCAAAAAACTGTTTTGAGCCAGTGGGACAAGGTGGGTGGCCACCGAGATCCTCCTGGATCAATCCTCCCCCCTTAGTAAGCAATGGTCTCCATTGTGTTGAGTGCCCCCATCAGATGAGGAAATTTATGTTGAATTTGGCCCTGAGTGAGCCACTTGCCTTGGTGCAGGAGTTGCCCTGCTTTGACAACCCGATAAATATGGATCCTTTGCTAGCGAGTGACCTTGACCTATGTGTCCATTATCTAATCAGTCGATTCATGTTCCATGCAGTCAGGGTTGAGCTCTGTTGCTTTCAATTGTTCTGCTATCTCCGAGGTGTCCAATAATGGTGGAAAATAAGGTCGAAGGAGGTCCACATTGAACATTGGGTGGAAGCCAAGGAAGGGGGGAAGCTTGAGTTCAAAATCATTGTCACCCATAGCCTTGGTGATAGTGTAAGGTCCATAACGGAGTGGATGAAGCTTATGATGAGGCCCTGTAAGGTGTTCTTTCCGCAAGTGCAACCAAACTTTGTCACCCACCTGAAACTGGTGTGGCACTCGATGTTGATCATGGTGTTGCTTGTAATAGGCATTGGACTTATATAAAATATCCTAAACCTATTGGTAGATGTGTTGGATCTGCTCAATGAACTGGGTGGCTTTGTCAGCTTCAGTTGGAGTATGCGACGAGTCTGCCTAGGTGGCCGCAAGGGGTAGTGCAACATCCATGGGACCCAATGGTTGAAATCCCAACCCCACCTGAAAGGGGTTGTGGTTGGTTGAGCTATGTATGGCTTTGTTGTAGTTGTGTTGAACATAGGGAAGAATCTCATCCCAAGTGAAGGGGTTCTTGGAATTGTACATGTGTAGGATGTGCACGATCATCCGATTGACGACCTAAGTTTTTCCATCCGTCTAGGGGTGGAAGGCAGTGGAATCGGTGAGCTTGGTGTTCAATAGTGACCAAAGGCTCGACCATAATGTGTTGAGGAATTGGTTGTCCTGATCTGAGATAATGGTTTGTGGGATCCCAAAGTTTACCCACACTCGTTCAAAGAAGAGCTTGGTAGTGGCTTCCGCTGTGATGTTCTTCTTCCAGGTGACCAGAATTGCCATCTTGGAAAAGCGATCAACAACCAAAAAAACACAGTCATTTCCCCACTTGGTGGACGGAAGGCCCGACATGTAGTCCATTGAGATGGATTCCCAGGGCCTACCAAGAGTAGGCAGAGGAGTGTACATGCCTTATTTCTCAGTGGTCGGTTTGGCAATAGCGCAGGCAGTGCATGGCCATATATACGTGTTGAAAGCCTGTCGAAGTTTTGGCCATTAGAAATGTCGTTGCAACATTGCCACTATCTTTTCCACGCTGAAGTGTCCTGCCACCCGATTGTAGCGGGCTTCCCAAATTAACTTCGCTCGCTCTCTTGATGGAACGCAGAGATGGACCATATGGCACAACAACCTGTCTTGAAGATGGAAATTAGTGATAGTTGTGTTTGCGCCCAACATCTGGTAGGTGTTGGCGAAGTCAGGATCTGTCTCATAGAGGTGAGGCCATCTGAAGGTCTCATGGACGCAAGAGTCTAGCACCGTGGTGAGTGTTGTGACTGGAGGTTGGTTGAGGCAATCAACGACTTGGTTGGTACTTCTTATTTTATACTTGATGTTGAGGTGAAACTAATGCAAATATGTGGACCACTTCTGATTGCGGTCATTCTGCAATTTGCTTTGTGTCTGCATGAACTGCAACGGCTTATGATCAGTTTATATGAATGTCTCCTTCCTGAGAATGTAATGCCTCCACTAGTGGCAGGCTTGCATAATGGAGTACATTTCTTTTTCATAAGTAGGGTACTTAAGGAAAACATATGATAACGTCTCACTATGATAGGCCACAGGGTGGTCGTGTTGAGTGAGGACTGCTCCCACAACATAGTCTGAAGCATCTGTCTCGATCTCGAAGTGTTGTTGCAGGTCAGGTAATGAAAGCACTGGCGTTGAGCATAAACACTCCTTTAGATCATCGAACGCTTTCTGTTGGGACAAGCCCCACACAAATTTTGCCTTACCACCATCCCTGGTTACTTGGTTGAGGGCCCATGCAATATGGGAGAATCCCAACATGAACTTGCAATAGAAATTGGCAAGGCCTAAGAAGCTCTGAAGCACAATGAGCGTGGTTGGGGATGGCTAGTCACGGATGACTTGGATCTTGGTTGGATCAACATGCACACCATGCGCATCAACAATGTAGCCTAGGTACTGGACCCTGTCCATGATGAAGGAGCATTTTTCCAACTTGGCACATAGCTTGTGCTGCCGAAGATTGTGTAGAACCTACTGAATATGTTGCAAGTGTTTTTACCAAGTCTTTTTGTAGATGGGGATCTCATCCAGATACACAACCACAAAAGAATTAGTGAAAGGCCACAAGATATCATCCATCATCATCAGCTTAACCAACCATTCAAAAAGACCTTATTTTGACTTGAAGTCAGTTTTCCATACGTTTGTCTCTTCTATTGGGACCTGATGGTAGTTAGACTTCAGATCAATCTTACTGAAGTATTTGCCCCCCTTGAGCTGATAAAGGAGATCGTCGATTCAGGGAATCGGGTACCGGTTCCTGACTATGATTTTATTTAGGGCCCGGTAATCAATGCAGAGTTGTCAGGTCTTGTCTTTCTTCTGCACCAACACGATTGGGCTTCCACAGGGTGATGAGTTGGGTTGGATGTGCCCCTTGTGGAGAAGTTCTTGTATTTAATGCTTGATCTCATCATTTTCTAGTAGAGAGCGATGATAGACTGGCCCATTGGGTAGTGGTGCATCGGGGGTCAGATTGATGGGATGCTTTACCTTAAAGTGTAGAGGTACCCTAGTAGGTGATGAGAATATGTCTTTGTATTCTTCCACGACCTTATCCACTTGCTTCTGTTGTGTGTAGAGGTTGGCCGCAGAGGCGATGGATGTGGAGACAACCTTTCACTTTGTCTGAGAGCGAATCACGAAGAAGACAAACTTCTTGGTCTGAGAAATTACCTTCTTGCATTACTTGGCAGAGATCAAGGAAATAACACTAGGTGGGACTACCTTGGGTATCATGTACAATTTCCTACTCAAAGTAATAATAACACTACAAGGCCTAGACTCATATACAACATGACATTTCCATAAACAAGGTTGGCCGAAAAGAACATCACAAACTTCAAGGGGAGCAACATCACACAATACCTCGT
>SNQJ01S0256631.1:0-12495 GCA_010110895.2 Picea sitchensis | reverse complement strand
AGGATCCCCCTTTCCGGCTCTGCAGTACCCACGCCTCCATTTGCACCTTCGGTACTGTCACCCGGTAGCATTCTCACCCACATGAGTTGTCCCATTCATAGCACCTTTTGGCACTTTTTGACACTCATGCTGTTTTTCGTTACCCTTTAGGGATGGGAGTCCCGATAGTCTTTCAAACATGTCATGAATCAGCCACATAAGCCTTCTCCTCATTTTGCTAGCTTTCCCACATGGACTCCCAAACTATCTCTTTACGGTTCTATTTTTTACCTGCACCTCTGCAGTATCATGAACCCTCCATTTCATCCACAATCAGTTTGCCCATCTGCGAACCTATCCTCATTTCACCTACCTCATACAAAAACTCACCCATGGGGCCCCCACCCTTCATCAGTTTCCCAAGAACCCTCTGCCCTCCCTGGGGCAATCATTTCACACTGGGGCACCCGTTTCTGTATTTGTACATTTCTCCCCAAATTATTCGTTATTTATTTGTACAAACACCTTTATTTACAGTCATTACATTTTTCTTTTGTCGTCACCGTTGGCGACTTGCTTCCTTTTGGACACACGCAACCCATGTCACCCTTGGTTGGAGCATTACTTATCATCTACCCTTGCCGGCATCATCCATATCTTCAGAGTACTCCACAGGTCACTTACCTCTACCCTCTGAATTTGTTCGCCTTGGTCCGCCTCTGGCACAACTTATCACCGGTCTTGTCATCCCCCTGACACTCGCCCTTGTTACACGGTTGCAGCCACATTTTATATCATACATCCTCCAACCAAGGGAAGTCTTGAGTCTTCCCACTTTTTAACTTCGTCCATGTACCTCTGCCACCTCCTCACCTCAGTATATTCCACGAAGCCCTTTGTTTCTGGGAGTCGCGTTCCCCTTTTGTCGACATCAGCACAATTTTTCGGAAGGGCGACAGTATCTTGATTCTCATTCTCCATTCAATGAGCGATCTCGGACAGCACAGGGCGAAACACCATTACTCCCTGTTGTCGTTGACCCCCATAACATTCCACGCCAACACTTTATCATGTTATGGTGGGTCTTACTTTGCGACTATTGCAGTTATTTTTATCATTTGTTGAAGACCTCTGAATTGGGTAGGGCCATCAATTCCCGCATTATCGTCGATACTTATTGCTGCAATCATTGCCTCTTATTCAGAGTATGTTCCTTTGCAGAAGTGTCTTCTGCCTTTATCATCACCACCCCCGAGGGCGCTGCAGTTTGTCTACACCAACATTTCAGTCATCCTTTTTTAGAGTTACATAACACGAGCATGGGGCATGCCCGCCTCGTTTGTACACAGTTGTATATTTTACGCACCTTCTGGAAGGTCGGGTTCTACCAGTTCCTTTCTCTTCCAAAGAATTGCTCTCACCAGTCCCAATATTTCTCTCTCTTACAACACCATTCTCAGTAGAAGAAACATTGATGGATTTTGTCTATCCGTATGCTCCTAACCTCATCGATCAGGGGGCATCTGTTATCACTGAAATTTCGTCTGCACATGGTGACAAGAACTCAGCATCGTCAAAACAGTAATGAAGTCATTCATGGCACTGAATTAACCTCACAGCATTCCAAAAAGGTCAAAAACTATACAAAGTAGTGCAAAAATTGAAGAGCGCTTTACAGAAGTTAGGTGTGTGCGCGCATGCGCGTAACAGGAACGTACCATGCGCGCATACGTGCACAATGCGCGGTTGTGTGCGCAAAAACCCGCGCACCTGCTAAACGGCACATTTATTGAATTGGTCGGCATCCCAAACACTTATGGATCAGCTCCCAAACTGATTTGATCCTCAAATCTGAGCTGAATCCACATGGTAGGTTGGTCAAAGACTTAATAAATCCCTAAAGAGCATCTTTTCACACTACAAAGGAGTTACACAATAACCCAATGCAATGCTATAAAAATCCATGAAGAAACCTCATTTTCTCAAGGAATTCCATGTAATGTTATGCTGCCTACATTGTTTTAAGGACTCATTCCTTGGCAAGAGCACTTTGGCATCATTTCATTGAGCAATCCACCTCTCCATTGAGTGGATTTGCAAAGGAGTTCTTTCACCACCATTTTCATTTTTCTTGTTGTAAGGAGAGCAAGCTTGTGAGGGTACAAGAGCCTTCCTTTGGAGGAAGAAGGGACTCATAGTCCCCTTTCTTCATTGTGCTTTGATTTCATCAATAGATCAGCCTAAAAACATTGGTGATATTGGTATTTTTGTGTTTTATTATCTTTATGTCCTCATGCTTATGATTTTAGTTTGTATTAGTTTAATTCTTGCTTATAGTTTTGTCTTTCTTTCTCTAACCCTTTCCTCTACAGCTGTCATGCTCAGCAAGACCCAACTGAGCATGTAAGCACCTCTTATTTTCTCACCAAGGTGACGAAAAGGGTGCAAACACCAAGCATCATGAAGCAAAAGATATGTCAACAATGAAATAAAGAATCGTGAGAAAAATATCAACCAAATACTTCTTGTACAAAATGTGTGTTCATCATGCACAACACCTATGTACATCAACATCATGCAATGTGCCAAAATATATCATCCATGGAATGTATAAATCATATGCCTTTATCAAGATGCCAACATGTGCACCTACCAATATGCCAACCTTGTGCATCTACCAACATGCCAAACAATGTATCATATCACTCATGATATGTCTCCATCATGAACCAAGTGCCACAATCAGGTATCTCAAACAGATGTCAATTGTTGTGCTAATCAAGTAGTACCAATGGTGTAGTATCATCAAGCATATGCCATCTATGAGTGTACCAAACATGTACATTACCATGCACCAATACCACAAAATGATGAATCCCATATATGTATGACAAATCCTCCATAAAACATGTGCCAATCAAACTGCTAGTAGGTGCGTCTTCCAATGTGCTAGAAAAGTACCAATCATGCATCAACTATAGATCAACAATGATGTACAACATGATCACCTCATCAAATCACCAACCATATGTACCAATATTTAGCCCAATCCACATGAAAAATGCATGCACCATGATATCAACATATGCTTCCAATAATACATCATAAGATATATCAATGAAACTCAAATATGTACCAGCCATGTACACCAACATATCAGCATCAATCCATACTCATGGGTTAGGGTGTCATGCACTCGAGATTTATTTTTACATAATCCAATAGATGAACATATACTTTAGCAAATAATTCTTCGGAACCTACAACAAACAATGTCGGACCATGCAACAAAGTGTAATACCATCACATCAAGTTGCAATCCATGTACATAGCCTTTTTTCTCAAGGCTTTTTACCATATATACTTGGTCTATTGCACAACATCTCATGTATGTATGTGACCTATACAAGTTCATCTTGCATAAGTGTGCCTGTGATACCAACATCTTATGTATGCTGCTTTATTAGATGACTTCTTGAGATTCCCTTAGTCTTTCATTACTGTTCGGTACATCTTCTTCACCCACTTTGTAGATGTCCCTACTCCTCGGGCGAATACGAGCATCCATCTCTTCAAATATGTCCTCCTTCCTTACTTCATTTCCTTCTTCTAGCCATGCTATTTGAAGTTCTCATCACATGGACTTTCTTCTTGTGTTCCAACTTACTCATTAGGATTTGTGGCCAAATCCACTACAAGCTATGACATCTCTTAGTGTTATAGTGAACAACAATGTTTCCCTGTGATCCGCATCTCCGACACCTCATGGTGTTATAAAATCTTCCATTATATCTCCTTTCATGAATCTACATTCAAAGCTTTGTGACCATATCCATTACATGAATAACAATGCCCATGAAAAATACTTTCCATATCTTTTCTTTGGTGTCCCAAGAATAGCTTCTTGATGTATTCCTTGCTTTTGTTCTTTTGAAATTATATTTTCCTTGTGTAGATTGTTTCTTTGCAACAATGTCTTCCTTCTTTGATGTATTTACCTCATGCTTCTTTGCGGTGTTTTCTTCAACATGTGTAGCTTATTTTTTTTATCCAAGACCTGATTTATCATGTAATTTGATATTTGACTTTTCTAAGATCTCATCCAATATTAGTGAGCTATTCAAGAATTTGTTTTTTGATTTTTCTACCTTCTTTCTAAGATCAGCTTAATTTGAACTTCTATCTTACAACATGACTCTTCCTTTTCATTTATTTGATTCTTCTATGGTTCCTCTATTCTTCGGCTTCTTCAATTTGGGTCTTGAGATGGACAATAGTTTCCAAACTTTTCTAATCTCATCATCTACCTTCACATTTTCTTTTCATTCTTTGAATGTGATTTCTTCTTCCTTTTATTCTAGTTGAGTCTTATTGCTCTCTTTGAGCGTTTCCTTTAACATCAAGATGTACCTTTGACTCCTCCTAAGAAATTTTTAGTGTTATTCGAAGATAGTTATAGTGTGTATAAAATGATCACTTCTATATCTATATAAGCCCTCTTCAATTTTCTTTTGAAGTTCTAATAGGTGTATGTTGGGTATATGTTATATTCCTTACATGTGTGTGTGTGTAGGTCGTTAGATACAACAACTACGTTTAATGATCCCTTCACCTAGAGCTCTGTCATTAATGTGGGAAATTTCTAAGGGGGTCAGGCAGTATGCCCCACAGTTCTAGCACCGCTGAATGTTAGTGAAGTAGCCAGAAATTTTGGGCGGTTTGCTATTTTTAGCTGATTTGTAGGAGTAATCCAGTTAAAGGGATTAGGGTTTTAGTATCTGAATATAAAAACATTGTATATATTGTATGGTGAATGGTGAAATTAGATATAATGAAAATAAGAAAGGTTTTCGGTTGAGGGTTTCCGGTAAAAAACTCACATGTACTATGTGTAGGCCATTGATTAATTTATGTAGTATTGCTTAATAATATATATATGCATTGCTTTACTTAGCAAGTTTAAACTTATTTTCTTCTATTCTTTCCATTTGGATAACTATCATCAAACTTCACACAAGCTG
The DNA here is from genome assembly GCA_010110895.2 of Picea sitchensis. Classification (NCBI taxonomy): domain Eukaryota; kingdom Viridiplantae; phylum Streptophyta; class Pinopsida; order Pinales; family Pinaceae; genus Picea; species Picea sitchensis. The sequence goes on along the minus strand of SNQJ01S0256631.1, from coordinate 7,495 downwards.
TTTCTAGATCATCCTCTTCACTTGAGAAAAATTCAACATCATCACATTTTGAATCAATGCAATCAAGAATCTTTGGAGATTCTTTACCTTCATTTAGTATCTTCAATATCTTCCTTTTTGTAGCGTCATCACATGATTCTTTTCCTTTAAAAATCATCACATATGCAATCAGAGTTAAGTTATTTACCTTTGATAATCTTGACGGGGTGGTCTTCAACATCTTCTTTCTTTTTTATTATGTCTCCTCTAGCTTTAGCCATAGATCCTTGGTGAAGTGCATTGTCCTGATCTCTTTGATAGGGCTTGAAAGTCCACTAAGAATGAGGTCTTGAGAGATAATTCATCATTCTTCTTTCCTTCCCTTTGAGCTGCAAACTTTGACTTGTTCTTCAAGCGGAATTGATCCACCAATGGTTGTCTTCAAATTGTTGCTCCATTGTCTTCAAATACACCCTCATCTCTTCTCCAAATCAGAATAGTTTTCCTCATCAAGTTGGTATTTCATCATCCATTTGTGTGTCTGGATCTCCTTCAAGCTTGTTAAGGCTTGTAGTGAAGACTTTCTCGATACCAATTGTTGGACACACCTACCACCACACTTAGAGGGGGTGAATGAGTGTAGGAACTTTTCACAAAACTTCCCTCTTACACCAAATCTCCTTATTTAACATTCAACATTTTCTTATTACACATTTCTATCATTTATAATCAGTTAGATGTGAAAGATACATATCAACAGCATATATCATCAACATATCATCAACAAATCATCTCCTGAGACACACAAAAGAACACAAGATGTATGTACAATTTTCTTTTATTATGGACTTCAATCCGGGGTTTTCAACAACAAGCGAATAGAGTACAACTCTCTACAATAGCATATATATGCAAGACTCATATTAAATTCTCAGCACCAACTAATATGAGGCAACAATCTTCAACAGATGTCAATCTATCAACATAAACAAGTGCATCAACCATGCACCATCGTATAAACAACACCACATAAATCAACTTGTACCATAAACAAGTGCATCAACCATGTACCAAGTATATACCAATCAATGTAAAATATTCATCAACAAGACTCATCAATATGTACCAACATCATCAACTATACACCTCATGTATGTGCCAACTCATCAAGCTGCTTGTCTCAGCCATGACTAGTTTTGGATAGTCAACAACCTTAACTTACATGAAATAATCTTAACTTTGTACTTTTAATGAATAAATATCGGCCGATATACAATGTTCTTTGGTGTGTTTATGCAATTCCTCGAGGTGAAACTACTTGGAACCTCTCATAAAGGCGTTATAGAAATGGCATACCTTCTTTGAATTCTAGATTTAATTCTAGAGAAGCTGACCTTATGAAAGGCGTAAGCCTGCACTAAAGATATTCATTGAATTGATAGCAAAATTGTTACAAACTATACTCTGACGTACCCTATACATCATTTTGTCTCACTAAATTTGGATCATTATGAATAAGTTATGGCGTTTTACCCGAAACACTGTTTTTGACTAGTTTAGGGACTAGCCACAAACCCTATTTTTCCATAGAGTGTAACTCCAAAACTTCAACAGTAACCCTGGCTTATTTTTTTACTACATATACTTGGGTATGTTTTTCTCAATGAAATAGAAATTTCCACGGTCTGAATCATTATAGAAAAAAGTTATGGCGAAAATGGTGAGATGACATGTAAATAACATACCTTAGAAAGCACCATCAAAAGAATTTATCCTTCCTTGCATTTCGGCCTTCTTTTCTTCACCTTTCCTCAAATTTCTGTTTTATATGTCCTTGTTTACCTCAAACACATATATATCTTCAATATTCTCAAGTGTTCCATACCAAAATTGCTCAAGAAGCTCTCACAAAAATCTCTCCATCAATACTCAAAGATATTCTCTGAAGCTCTCCATTGATCCACAAAAGGATGATCTACAAAAGACCATTGCTACCTGTTATACTTTCATCCTCTAGGTCCCCATTTTTAGGTCACTTAACACATTTATAGGTCACTTAACCCATTTCTAGGTCCTTAACCTATTTTCCTTATTTTAGGGTTAACCACTTTCCATAAATAGAAATTTCTCCAATATTTTATCATTTAAATGTCCATGTGATTTCTCATCTTACTTTATCATTTCTTGATTTTTTCACTTCTCTTTGTATTTATATAATCCATGACTTTGTCACCTTACTTTATCATTTAAATAATGATTTCTTCTTTAGGTCCATAACCTATTTTCCTTATTTTTACTGAGTTAACCACTTTCCATAAATAGAAGGTTCTCCAATGCTATCATTTAAATATTCCTTCTTGATTTTGTCACCTTACTTTATCATTTCTTGATTTTTGTCACTTCTCTTTATTATTTAAATAATCCACCTTGACTTTGTCACTTTACTTTATCATTTAAATAATGATTTCTTCTTTTAGGTCCTTTGACTTCTTTGACCGTTGAGGCTTCAAGCCTTCTGTGGGGGTCCTTCATGCATTAGTAAGGCCATAACTCTCCAACCATGAGGAGTTATGTGACATTCCACATACTGCTTGAAAATGGCATGATAAGCACTATCCATCTAGGATAGTTTCACCAACAATTTCCCTTGATCTTCATCTCATTATTCATACATACAAGCATGGGTCCTCAACCATTCTTCTAGGATAACTCAATCCGTGAAGCATCTTCCCGTGAGAGCTTTCACCATAAAGGGGACCGCTTTGGAGTTCATCCATTTTCTGTTCACCTTATCAATCATGATAAGAAAATAATGATAGAAAGGGTCCTCAACCATTCTTCTAGGATAACTCAATCAGCAAAATTGATATCTTCTAGTGAGGGCTTCCACCATAAGGGGACCACTTTGGAGTTCATCCATTTGTGCATCTTATCAATCATGATAAGACAATAATAGTCATATATACATTTTTCCAACAATGCATCATGGCATCTTATCAATCATGATAAGACAATAATGAGTCATATATACATTTTTCCAACAATGCATCATATACCAATGAAACCACAATAATCCATCTTCATCATGTATCGATGACAACTCATTGATCCATCTTCATCATATCAATGACAACTCATTGATCGATCTTCATCTATGCATTCTCATCAAGGAAAATACATATTATATTACATCAATCATCAATCAATCAATCATTTGACATCAATCAATCACTTGACATCAATCAATCAAACCATTGGCATCAATGACAACATGATCCAACAGTTGTTTTGATGTTGCTCACAAGGTCTTATATGGTTGACGATTCATTCTTTGTTTCATTTTGACATAGTGACATGTGGATGATGCATTTTATGGGATGTTTTGTTATTCAAAGCTTTATTTTTATGTTATGATTGGCATACAATTACACTTGTTATGATCGTGTCCCCATGATTTATTACCTGACTACACATACACAAGAAATATGTTAGTAATGACATAAAAAAAATCAAAGGGAAGAAACCTATAAAAAAAATCCTAAAGAAAAGGGCCTATGGTTATGCTATGTTAGAAATTATGTGCAATTAAAAAATGTGAACATGTTAGTGTTAGTCCTAACTATTAAATGGTTATGCGATTTGTATTTAATTTATTGTGGGCGCATATGATTTGGCAATGCATATGGTATGGCATAAGGATTTGGCAAGGGTTAACATAAATAATTCGGGTGGCGCATTGGGCAAGGAATAATGGTCACAGATTTCAATGGTTGGAATTAATGACATGGTTAAATGATATGGTGAGTGTTAGTTGTATTGTACTTTGGAATTGAATAGAAGAGGAGATGGAAGTGACATGTAGTAAATGCACATCACTCCATAATCCCCCCATCAGGTCGTCACCCTAGTATGGTTATTGTTGCATTTCGATCTGCTGGTGGTTAAGCTCCAAAATTAAATCTTGGGAAGAAAATGCTCGGCCAGCTCACCCCTTTTAAGCTATCGGTTATAGGTATGGTTATTTTTCACCCCATCCATGAATTATTCTCTGTGTATGAATGAACAATGGCTTGGTAATTTTTGGGATTGTGTTTTCCTGAGAATTGCAACTGTGTAACTTCTTGGTTTTTCTCTCTAGAATGACTGTGTGGTTGTTCGATTTGCAAGTAAAAGAATTGGTTAGGTTGAAGTGTGCATTCGATGGTTGTTCTGCGGGTGAAAATCGTGATGGGTCTCTATGGATTTTGAACGAATATGGGTATCATCGCATTGTGTTTTTGGTGGAGGGTTTCTCTCTATGTATCCTTGTTGGTTGCTTCCTCATAGTTATGAGGGTAACCCTATCCAGACATATTTGGACTACCATTTGGTCGTTGTGTATTTTCCAAAGTCATGGTCGTGGGTTTATTCACATGGTCATGGGCTTATTTTCGTGGTCTTTGAATCAACGTATCTCAAAATTCGATCTTAGGGTGGCCATTATGCCAAGATATATGATTTATGGTTGTTGGGTGGTATAAGTTATGTCTCGGGTTTTGCATTCCCAATGGCATTGTTATCAAATGATTCAGCTCTTAAGAAATTGAAAGAGATTATACCTCTATGTGTTATAGGCAACTGTCATTGTCCAATGTAAATTTGCTTCTCCTCTGCAAACACAAAACACATCATGGGCATCAGTTTTCTACCCTACCCGTCGTTGTTTCCTCTGTGGCTAATTTTTGTGTCATTTCCCAGACTGGGAGTTATAAGGAACTTCGTGGTTTGTACTATGCTTCTATCGAAGGTTATTTGTCTATGGTTGATATGTTTTGAGGACCTCTAGTTCTCTGTGAGATTTATGTTTGAGACCACTCTTGATTGCTTCTTTGTATTCGTTGTGACTGAGCCCAAATTTATAAAAAAAAAAAAAAAAAAAAGCAATTGTTCCTACTCTTGTCTGGCATTTTTTTATTTTCAAGGATTGGTTGTAAAGTGGAGTGGTTATGACAGTTGCGTCGAATACCTATATCATCTTTATTTGATTAAATTGGTTGAAAAGTTATGATTGGGAATGAGTGATAATGTGCAGTCAAAGGTTGTCTCTTCTCGTTATACCCTCGATCGATGTGTTCTTACGGCATGGTGTGAATTACAAGTTGGTGACTATTGTGTGTTTCATTAGTCCCGATCGAGATCATAGCACATTATGAAATTGATAACTATGTTTATTTCATTATGTTTATTGTGTATTTGTTATGGAAGCATCGTGCATGTTGTAAATAATTGCATCAACAGTGATGAATCTCAGGTTTTATATTATGGTTTCATTGCAAAGTTTTATTGGTTGATATGATGAAGAGTGTATGAAATCGGGAAAGTTTTAGAAGTCTGTTCAATTTGGAAAAGGACCTGGGCATATGTTTTAAATTGACCGATTGTGAATTTATGGACAGTGTATGATATTTTTATACCGATGTATTATGGATAGAGGTGGAGAAATATTGTTGTGTGTTTTATTTCGATTCTTAAAAGGAAAGGAAAGAAATTAGAGACCAAACATTCTCTTAATAGGACTGTTCAAAGTCGTTTCAATTATGAGTATGATTGCAGACTATGTTAATTGAGAAATTTTAAAAATTTTGAATGTGGAACAGTGAACAGGTTTTGATACACAGTGATTATTGAATTGTCGTTGGTATGTTTTGTATTGAGTATAGAGTTATGTTTATTATTTACTTGATTCTTTTATGAACAGTATTCATTATTTCCCTCCCATTCTCTCACTTTTCCACACATTACAAGTCCCCTCACCTTCCCAGATTCACTATTCACTCCCTTTTCTTAAAATTAAATTATAGTTAAATGAAAAATTTGTATTATGGCAGTTGAAGGATGGCACATGGATGAGTTACAGTGATATGTTTTGTACAGTTGACTGTTTGATGATTTTTGGAGCAGTAATAATGATCGATCCCCCTTCATTTTACCACTTTTCGCTCAATACAATCCCTCATGTATCCTAGAACCCTTATTCATCCCCTTCTCATTGACAAAGTATTAAACGATTTTTATGGATTGGATTGCATGAGTCTAATGTGTTTCTTAGCCAAACTTTGTTTTATATTTAAAGAGATTTCATGTATGGTTTGTTGAAGAAACTAGTTGCTAATAATCAATGCATACAGGAATGAGATTTTTCAGTAGAGGTAGCCATGGTCGAGGTAACAGAGGAAGAGGAAATTAGAACAGGGGCCCTAGAAGGCCAAGGTTTTCTAAACATTTTGATGTAGACTCACAAGAGTTGAGTCAGCTATTTCAATATAGTGTTTTTAACTGGATTGGAAAAGGAGTGGTCCAACCTAGGCTAGAAAGGCATCCTTTCCAAGCCCCAATGTCACATACCCACTACGCACATCAAGATTTTTCGTTGATTTCTCAACAATCAAAACCCCCTGAAGTCCTACGGGGTTTAGCGAGCAGAAAGTTTCTCTCTTGGGGTCTTATCCACGTGACCCTATACGGTGTCCACGCGCTTAAGCCAGCCAAGGGCTTAATGGATTTTCGCGGTTCGTGGAATCGCGATACGCAACTTCTACCTTTCCCATTCAAATCCCCAAAACTTTCGAGGACTCCAAAGTTCCCTCCAAAGAGAGATCAATGGCCGTAAGCCTCCCTCGATCTAACGGCATGGATCCTTTCGGGGTTTCGGTACTCGGGAGTTCGGAGTGCAACAACTCCAAGACTCTTCGTCATTCAAATCCCCGAATTCCGACATGGGAAGCGATGTAGTCACGCTTCCAAGCATGTCCACTCACAGGGTCGTTCAATCAGTTCACGGGCCAAAGCGGCTCAGGGGATTCCCTATCACGGCCCTTGCATATGACCGCTACTCTTTCCACAATGAGAAGTGCATGTACTTTCAGGTTTCGGAGTTTCGTGATTCTTGATGTCAGGAGTTCCCTGTTCTCTTGAATCCCCGATCTCCGATGAGCCAATTCATCNCGGCCCACGTGACCACTATATCGCAAGACCGCAGCCTTATCCCCTGTCGGTTTTTCAGACTTTCCAAGGCCGAGATGTACTCGTCCTCAGGATTCGTGATCCGTCGAATCCCGATATGCTGATATAATGACACTAGCCCTACAATGGATACCTTTCAATTTGTCAGGATTCCGAACTTCGGAATTCCAAAGTGTATGGGCTTCTTGTCCACGGGATTCCCGATTTCCCGATGGATGACTTTCCTTTCGGGACTTTTCCCGCATGCTCCGATTACCGCCACGCGTCCTCCTAAGATGGACGGTCCTTATCGCTTCTCGTGATTTCGGAGTTTTCGCTGCCGAAATACTCCGGAAACTTGTCCCTTCGATCCTCGAAATGTCGACGGGCTTCCGATCTTGACCGCGTGTCCTCCTATGATGGACGGCTCAGATTGGTTTCGGGGTTTTCACTATGAAAATTCTCAACCTCATGTCATCGAGACTCCTGACTTCACAAGTGTCGATATCCCGATGGCCACGCCTCTCGTCGGGAC